>CAUYQV010070522.1:65000-115027 GCA_963574575.1 Galagoides demidoff
TGAGAGGATCGACTATTGCTCCTGCCATATTTCACTGTTACTTAAATCGCTGCTATAAAATGGTTAGTCCAAATGAACAGGAGTAGCATAGACAATAGGTCCTCTAAATTGTCTTGACTTAAATAATGCCTAGAAGTGAAAGCACTCTCTATAAGTCATTGCTGACTCTGACATAGTAGAAAATTGTCTGGGCTTTGCAGCTCAAACTCTGATTTGATACCCTGTGTCATCACTTAGGATCAGGTGCCCTTGACATCATCTCCTTGAGTACAGTGTTCTCATCTGTAAAGTTGGAACAGTCAAGCTGACTCTGCAGAGTTACAAGTAGGATAAACTGAGGCGACACTTTTTAAATGCAGTAATATAACGTAAGAGTCAATTTAAAAATACCTCACTTTACCCCTAATTGTGTACACAGCCAGGGATCACCAATAACTTTTTATTAAACTGTGACTCTCTTCTTATTGTCTGAACGTGATTTATTTGTCTTCAGTTCCATTTTTAAGTTTCTTTGAAAACATTGAAAGCCCTGAGAAATATTAAAACTAATTTTCATAAGTAATCTAAATTATACAAATGCTTACTAACTAATAATTTTGTCCGTGAGGCATCTTTCTAAGACTCTCAAATCCCACCCAATTTGTTGATTCAATAGGAAGAATTTTCCTTAACATCACCGATGACCCCTTCAAACACGGGTTTAACTTGACCTTGCACTTATGTACCATATTTTTGCAAGACAAATATGTTGGAACAAATAACACATGTAATAAATACTGGATAGCAAGATTTCTTTATTGTTTAAGTTTTTTTAAAATTTTATTTTGGTTTAGCAGCCCCAGGCCAGGTTCGAATCCACCAGCCCCGGTGCATGTGGCCGGTGCCCTAACCACTGAATTATAGGTGCCGAGGCTATTCTTTAAGATTTTCAGTAGTTTATTCAAACATTAATTATTGATTATCTATAATAAAAATATTGGGAGTTATAGAAAAGAAAACATAATTTCTGTTCTCAAGATCTCAAAATTCAGCTACCTGACCCTATTCATAATAGACTGAATTTGCCAAGTGTATATTGAAGGACCACTGTGTGCAAAGAAATATATTAAATGTTGTAGGAGATATAAAGCATAAGAGAATGTTTCATTCTTCGTGTTTGGTATAATTGCCAAGGGTGTTGTGTGAGAGCATATAAATAATCAGTACATCTAAGATTTTAAGTTCCAGTGATAGTAATACTAATTTCTAAACTTACAGAGCATTTGGATTGATTCTTAGCTATATTACAGCTATATTAGGCATTTTTATTATTTGGATTCTGTATTGTGGATGCACAATGAAACTACAGTGCTGATGTTAAATAACTTTTTCAATATCTTACCATATGGCTATTAAGTAGCAGCCCAACTTAACCACAGTGATACATTGCCTCTTTTAACTGATACATGTAAAAAAAATTCTAACATATATGGTGTATCTAATCCTTGAAAATTAGTTGTAGTCTCCTAATAGTTTTTAAGGGTACTGTATGGATTGACCCGTACGTGATGAAGATTGTGATGGGTTGGGATGGAGGGTGGAGTGGACGTGGGGATGACAGTGCTGCAGTGGGAGGAGGCGGCAGGAGCAGGGAGCCGCAGTGAGATGCTGCCGTCGGTGTCCACACACAGCGGCAGATTCTGTCTGGGTGGGGAAAAGGCCGTAAGATGGAGGAGTGGAAAGTCAAGGTGAAAGATGTGAGGCAAGAAATTCTACAACAAAAAGGACAATTTACATCTTTTAAAAGGATATAGCGCTGAAAGCACAGAACACCTGACAAGGTGTGACAGGCTAATCTTGGTGAGGCATTTGAAGAGGTCACCGTAGCTGTCTGAACCTGAAGAACCATGACTTTCCAGTCCCTAAAACAATTCCTGCTGAGTTTCAGGCAGCCTAGGGCGGTTCTGCTTAAGTGACTGCATAAAATCACCCCTAACATAGGGGCTTAACAGTAATGCTGCGTGTTGTTGTCAGCTACTCCCCTGAGAACTGCCTGGAAGAGCAAAGGTAAGAGCCTTCACTACACCACCTGCCATGGCTTCTTTCTAATCCTGTCACACCAAGATCCATCCAGAACCTTCTGAACAAAATGGTTGACTTGAGTACCTTCATCCTTGGAAAGGTGAAGCAGGAGATGAAAAGCATTTCCAAATGTGTGGCAGAGGAAATATTGAGCTTCAATTAAAATAAGACAATCTCAAGCCCTTCTGAGAAGGCAGCCATCAAGTGGTTGTATTAAAACTGACACATGCTTAGTAGTCTAAAAGGAAAACAATATTTTTAAAGAAGAAAAATTATTTCAAAAGTTAAGCAGAATCATGTCCTTGGCCTTCAGAAAAATACCAAAGCCAGACAGAAGTGCTTCCTGTTCTGTGCTCTTTCCTTCCTGGTGCTCTGGGTGATTACTTGCTAAATCAGTTGCAGCTGCTTCTCGGTCCAGTGCATTTAAGCCCTTTCTTGGGGCCTCTATAGCGCCCTTTGAGAATTTCACCCATAACTCCTTACCAACTCCCTAAGCTGTCTTGATTTCTCTACCAGAAAATTGTTACTATATTTATAACAGTATTGTGAGAATATTTCACCATACTGCTAACAAACCCTATTTTGTACAGCCAATGAATGATGCCTTCAGTGTCTCTGCTCTCTGCATGACGTCTTAGATTAATACCATATATAATGTTTGTAAACACAACCATGTTTCTTCTTTAAAAGCCATTAAGAGGGTTTTAATAAACATTGAAATGATCAATGTGTTAATTGGTTCCAGATAATGTTTATCAAATATTTAGGAAGAGAAAATGAAGTACTGTATGGCAAATAATCCAATTCGAGAAAGTAGTTTTATTGAAAGAGATTTGCTTAATAGGGATAGGATTTCAAGACTAAGAGCTTTTTGAATACAAATGGGAACAGGAGGTAAGAATTAACTTAAGTAAAAGTTAATGCAACATTAGGTTTGCAAATTTAATAGAACCCATTTAGAAAATTTGAAGCTTACATTACAGGGACAAATCCGAAGTCTATTCTTTGGTCACATGTGACGGGCCACATGGATTTTGCATTTATTAGTGTTATTTGTTAATAATAACATTCTCTATTGCCAAAAAATATTTTATCCTGTTTTAATATCTAAGCGCTTGTCTAGTCAACAGGAGGAAACAGCTATGTGACAGGTATAATTCTATGTAATTATCCTAATTTACTTCTGCTTTCACTTCTTTAATGATGGGATGCTGGGAAAAAGAGAGAGATAGAGCAAGATGGTTGAACAGAAAATTGCACCGATCATCTCTCCACATAAACCCCAGATTTAACAACTATAGATGCAAGGAAGCACCTTCAGAAGAGGTTTTCACATTACACGTGTATCAAGGACAGGGACACTGAAGAGGGCAGAAAAGACAGTCTTGCATCCCATGTGCCACCCGTCCCCCCCAGCACTGTCCCCCTAGCAGCACGTCCAGTGGAGAGAGAATCTGTGTGCCCAGGGGAGGGAGAGTGAAGTGACTGTGAAACTGGGCACTGAAACAGAGAGCTGTCCTGACACACAGGAACCCAGCAAAGGGCAGAATGCAGCCAATCGCCAGAGGCCAGTAGCCTCTGTCCCTCAGCTCAGACAGAGGGAAATCCTTCGCCTCAAGCCTGAATTCCAGCTACCTCGGTCACTGACTGATAGAAAGCAGCCTAGGGGCTGGACTAAATCTCTAAGACAGGCCACAAAAGCTGCAATCCTCGAGGGAAATTCTTGTGACTCTGATCACTCAGAGCCAGTGAACTTGGGTGCAGTTGATAGGCCAGTGGTGGCAGCCAAGGCAGCCTGTGTTATCCTTTCCCCAAGAAGGATTATGGAGAGTTCTCTTTCACTTGGAGAAAGGGAAGGGCCAAGTTCAGAGGACTTTGTTTTGCAATTTGAGTATCAGTTCATCTACAGTAAAATGACGTACCCAGCTGACTCCTGAAGCTTCTAAATAAGGGGCTTAGTTTGTGGAGAGGGCATTTCTGAATGCCCATCCTTCTCCATCCTGGGCCAGAAGGAAGCACGCTGGTCTGAAGAAAAGTGTCCATTCCTGGCAGCATTCTCCATCTGCTGACGAAGGAGCTCTTGGGCTTTAAACAAATGTCAGAGGTAGCCAGGCAATAATCACCATGAGCTTTGGGCAGGACTGGGCTGCCATCACGTGTGACCTGGTGCAGGTGGCACTTGTCAGTCTTCCCCCAATTCTAGCAGCCCAGCACAGAAAGTGGGAAAGAGAGGGAGGGAATCTGCCTGATAATGCAGGGAATTCTCCTGTATCTTACTCAAGCCAATACTACCAGGTGTCTGCAAAAGTCACAGCATGACTGGGTTTGCTTACCCCCTGTTCCCACTGCTTACATAATTCCAGTAATCAAAAACTTAGATCATAATACTGAATTACATTTGCATATCTGGAAAGGCTTTTCAAGAGGGAGGGGTTCAAATAAGCCCAGACTGCACAAATTAAAATAAATATCTAATTCTTCAATGCCCAGACAATTGTGAATAGCCACAAGCATTGAGACCCAGAAAAACTTGGGCTGTCCAAACTAATTATACAAGGTACCAGTGACCAATCATGGAGAGATGGAGACATGTGACCTCTCAAATAAAGTATTCAAAATAGCCGTCCTCAAGAAGCTCTGTGAACTTCAAGACAACGTAGAGAAGGTATTCAGAAGCCTATCAGAGAACTTAGCAAGGAAAAAATATTCAAGCAGGAATTCTGGAGCTTATAAACTGAATTGATGAAGTAAAAAAAGCGTCAGAGCCTCTCAGCACACAATAAACCAATCAGAAGAAATAATGACCGAGTTTGAAGATAGGCAAACTGAAAGTACACGTCATGGTCAGAAGAGAAAAAAAAATTAAAAGAATTTACAAAAAGCCTTCCAGAATCTAGAAAATAACCTCAAAATAGAAAAACTAAGTGTTATTGGCCTTAAGAAGGAGGAAGTTAGGTGGAGGTGGAAAGTTTATTCAAAGATATAATAGAAGAGAACACTCCAAACCTAGATTAAGGTATGAATATTCAGGTGCAGGGTGGTCACAGAACAGCAAGGGTATCTAACCCAGATGTCCTTCAACACGTTTGATAAGTCAGCTTCCAAAGGTCACAGACAATGAAAAGATGTTCAGGGAAACAGACCACACAGGAAAGATTTCCAGTACATCTGGCAGCTGACTTCTCAGTGGACACCTTACAAATCAAAAGAGTATCCTGACTAATTCGAAGTGCCAGAAAAAATATATCTATAGACTATATCTGTGATATAAGACCTTGCAAAAATATCCTTCAAACAGGAGACAGAAACAAAGACTTTTGCAGAGAAACAGAAGCTGAGACATTTCATGAACACTAGACCTTTCGTACAAGAAAAGCTAAAAGAAGGTCTTCAATCTGATAGAAAAGAATGGTAATGAACAAAGAAATCATCTTAGAGGGCAGCACCTGTGGCTCAAAGGAGGAGGGCGCTGGCCCCATATGCAGGAGGTGGCGGGTTCAAACCCAGCCCCGGCCAAAAACTGAAAAAAAAAAAGAAAAGAAAAGAAATCATCTTATGGTTTAAAAGTCCAAAGTAATAATAAGTATTCAAAATACAGAATACCGTAATTACAGTGTATAATTTAGTTAAACCACTGAACACCTTAAGTAGAAAGACTAAAAGTCCAACCTATCTACTGTAACTATAACTTTCTGAGAGACAGATAGTATAGAAAGATAAGAATGGAAATAAGAAAAAGTTAAAGTTTGTGGGGGAGGTGAAGTTAAAGGGTGAAATTTATGTTAGATATCTTTTGTTTACTTTTAGTGTATTCGTCAACAGAGTTGTCATATGTTTAAAATAATTGGCTATAAAATGATTTTTGGATGCCTCATTGTAATCCCAAATCAAAAAGCCTACCATAGATTCACAAAAAAAGAAAAAAGAAGAAGAAATTAAAGCCCAAGGAGAAAATCACTTTCAACATGGAAGGGAGGAAGGAAAGAGGAAGAGGGGCAGACGGAATCACTGTAAATGCCATGACAGCGTGGGCAGAAGGGAGTCTTGCCTGTTAGTGACAACATGGGAAGGGGATGGACTAAGCTCTCCTGCAAAAAATAGTTGTCTGAGTGGGAGACAGAACAAGAGCCAACTCTACGTGGTCTGCAAGAAACACACTTCACCTCTAAAGACATGCATAAACTGTGAATAAAAGTTTTGAAAAAGGTACTTCATGCAAATGAAACCGTAAAAGCACAAGGGACAATACTTCTACCAGATGAAATAGAATTCAAGGAAAATGCTGCAAAAAGAAACAAAGAATATCATTGTACAAGGAAAGGGCCAGGTGGGCAAGAGGGTGAAACAATTGGAAATATCTAATGCACCCACCCCTGCACCATCCAGACGTATAAAGCAAGCAGGATCTGAAGTAAAGGGAGAAATAGATCCCAGCACAATAATCATGGGAGATATCAATACTCAATTTTTAGCATTTGACAGATCATCCAGACAGAAAATTAAAAAAGAAACATTGGGCTTACTGTGCTGTATGGACCAAATGAACCTAATAAATATATGTGGAGGGATTCATCCATCAGCTACAGAATATGCATTCTCCTCAGCTCAGAGGTCCTTATCAAGGATACACAACTTGTTAGGCCACAAACACGTCGTTAAAATTTCGAAAACATTGAAATCATACCAAGTATTTGCTCTGCATGCATGGAACAAAACTAGAAATCAACAAGAGGAACACTGGAAAATTTATGAACACGTAGAATTTAAACAATATGCTCCTGCATTACAAGTGGCTCAATGAAAAGATTAAGAGGTTAATTAAAAACTTGCTTCAAACAAATGCAAATGCATCATATAAAAATTGATGAGCTCCTGAAAAAACAGGAATGAGATGCAATTTTATAGCAGCACATGTCTATATCAAAAAACAAGAGAAGCTTCAAATAAAGAACCTAATGATAATGAAACAAAAAGTTATTCTTTCTAAAAGATAAACAACAATGATACACCATCAGGCACACTAAAAAAGAGAGAGAGAGATAAAAGACCAAAATTAATAAAAATTAGTGATGGAAAAGGAGATATTACAATTGAAGAGCTCTTCTACTAGGAAGAGCTATATGCCAATAAATTGGAGACCCTAGGAGAAATGTGTAAATTCCTAGTCACATACCACTTACCAAAACGGAGCCAGGAAGAAATAAAAAACCTGAAGAAGGCAAAAACAATTGATGATATAGAAATAATAATAAGATATCTACTATCAAAGAGAAGCCCAGAACCTGAAGACTTTATAGCTGGATTCTACCAAGCTTTCAAGGGATTTTAATAGCAATCTTCTAAAAATGAATAGTTTAAATCCAAATGAACCTAATAAATATATATGGAGGGATTCCATATCTAGATAGATAGATATCTGCTATCTACTTATGGTTAGTAGATATCTATCTATCTAGATAGGGTTCCAAATGAACCTAATAAATACACATGGAGGGATTCATATTAAATTTCATATGCAATAGGGAATGCATATTCTGCAGCTGGTGGATGAATCCCTGGTGATTCGTAATTCTCTCTCTCTCTCTCTCTCTCAGGTCTATGTGCAGGTGAACCTGGTCCTGCAATCCTTGACCTTCTCCTTGACAGGGGAAAGTGCAAGCTGCTTCTACTCCTGCAGCTTGATCCCCTCCCAGAGCCTGATCATTCATTTTATTTCTTTAAAGTTGGTTGAGCTCTTTGTATGTTTTGGATATTAATCCCTTACCAGGAATTTATTTTCTCCTGAATTGTAGGTTTTCTCTTCCCTCTGTTGTGTCCTTTCTTGTGCGGAGGCTTTAATGTTATCCCATTTGTCTATTTTTGCACTGTTGTCCGTGTTTTTGTGGTCAAAAATAAATTTCATTGTTCAGAACAGTGTCATGTAGACTTTTCCTCATATTTTATTCTAGTAATTTTAAAGTTTAAAGCCATGTTTTAAGTCTTTAATGTCTTTTGAGTCGATTTTTATATAGAGTTTGACATACAGATCAGTTTCTTTTGCATATGGATATCCAGTTTCCTTGACACCATTTATTAAAGAACTGTTCTTTTCCCATGGTGCAGTCTTTGCATCTTTGCCAAAGGTCAATTAAACTGTAGGTGAATGGTTCCTTTCATGTCCTGTATTCTGTTCCATTGGTCAATGTGTTTATGTTCGGGCCAGTACCATGCTATTTTAATTACTATAAGTTAGTAGACTAATTTAAAATCCTGTAGTATGATGCCTCAAACTTTGTTCCCTTTGCTTATGATTGCCTAAGATATTCTGGTTTTTTTTTTTTCTGGTTATATTTGAATATTAGAATTGCTTTTTTCTCTGTCTGTGAGAAATTATGTTGGAATATTTATGGGAATTGCACTAAATCTGTAGATTGCTTTGGTAGAATGGATACTTTAATAATATTAATTCTTCCATTCCATAAACATGAGATATTTTTCCATTTATTTGTATCTTCTTCAATTTATTTTATTAACTTTTTATGGTTTTTAGTGTACAATTCTTTTACCTCATTGGTTAAATTTATTATTAGGAATTTTGTTTTTATAATAGCTACTTTAAATGAAATTGTTCTCTGGATTTCTTTTTCAGAAAGTTTTCCATTAGGGTGGAATGTTTCATTTAAAGTAAAACAGCATCCTCTTTCCAACTGCACCAGTGTGTGTATATATAGATAGATATTTATATAAACTTTGGTTTTGTAGTACAAATTGAAGCTGTTGGCATAATTCATATATATTATGTATATAGGTATATATTTAGGTTATTTAAAGGAGATTCGATTATAGTGTTGTTATTACTATGTTATTATAATTATTTATTTTTATACAGGCAATGGGAAAGGCAGCTTGTCTAATAGGTCCCTGCCTGTGAAAGATTTTATAAAATTGAACTCAAATGTAATGAAAAGTGTTCCTTATTTTTATACAACTTGATAAACTCCTTCCCCCACTTTAAAGTTCACAAAGAGACTAATTTTCAGAATTACTGTAGAAATTAATATATATTTTTAAAAATTACAAAGCACACATTGCCTCATTTTATTCTCAGTATAGTTGATGGATACTCGTACAAGGCAAACAAAATTGCAGGGTGAGTCCTGGACCCCAAGTTCCAAGTTTCTGTTTTATTCCAAATGCCTCCTCATTGCTCCATATTGTTGGGACTCGCTGAATTTTTCTGTATAAATGGATGTCTTGGGTAAAGGGAGTAAACGTGATACCCTAGTCTCTGTGATTATAGATATATTGTTGATAGAAAGAACAGACGCATTACCTGAGCAAACATCACTGATAGCACTCGGTCTCAAGGCTAAGACTGACTCGGATCAGAGTCCAAGGGGGATTGTGGTGCAGGGTGTGTTTTCCATGCACAATCCCAGACTACTGTAAGAAGAGCAGTCAAAGTAGAATCCACACGACATAACTATGGCATGTGTCCTAGAGACCTTCATTGATTTGAAATTTCTTTAAGGTTGTCAGTACCACAGCGGCAGCTAAGATATCATTGGTCAATGTTTGTAGTCCTAAAAGTGAATGTGAAGCTCTATTGTAAATAAGGTCAGTTTAGCCCTAGCATCTGTAAAAGAAAATAGTAGTATCAGGTGTTGTTACTGTTGGAAGATGGGGAAGAGTTTTTAATTTTAAAAAAATTGGAAAACTTTTTGAAATTAGCTATATTTTATAAATTTAATGACATACAATGATAAGCTTTTGAAACATTTTCAACATCAAACACCATAAATGTTTATTAATTATGTATGGATTATTGAATAAATACCAATAATGTATGTTAAATTTGTTATGAAAATTAATGTGGAACTATTTTTAACTTTAATAAATGTTTCATTTAAATTTTACTTAAAATAAAAAAACCAACAAAATTCCATCCACTTACATCAAATGATACACTCGCATGTGTGCACAAAAGCTGTCCCGAAAGGAGCCATTGTTGATACTATTTTTCATATTACGATGTACATGGTTGGACACTTTCCAGACAGTACACACACATGCACACACAGCCATAAGACATTCAGATAAGTATATGTATATTTTGCTCCCTTCAGATCATATTAAAAAATTTTTTTAACAGTCCAGGAGAGTAAAATCAATTGTTTTTGACTATTATGAAAAAATATCTCAAGAAATTCACCTTTTTGCTGAAAATGTCTGTTGCTGTTCTGTATTTTATTATAGTTAATGTTATTTTGCCCAACAATAGACAGATTTTTCACTTTGCTGAAGCAAATTGTAATTTCTAGAAATCATAGAATTTACACATTTCTTCTGGTTTCTTTTGTTTTTATTTTTATTGCTGCTTTAGCAGAAGCCTTGGTCTACTCTTCTTCAGTAGTAGACCTTTTTTTTAAACATTAAAGTTTGTTCAAAACTTTTCAAATCTGGCAAATAATTTAATTATAATTAAATATTTCAATTTAACTTCAATTACAAGATATGTTAAGGATCACTGTAACTCATGCTGCCTCCATGAAATATTTAAACATCACATTGCAGTGTTTTATCTCTGTAATCAAACATTAAACTGAATTAGTTTACCATCACCAAATTGGTGACATGATTTTGTGTAATAGGAGAAACAGTGGTTGTGCTCAGAAGAATAATGCTATTTTCCAGAATAATGGTTATAGTGAAAAGTAATCCTACCAGAAAGGCAAAGTCGTGTGTAGTGCAAAAGTGTTACACTGTGCTTCAGTTTTTACTCTCCAGTGAAAATTAATTAACTCCAAACTTCAGTTCTTCATGGCACTTGCCACACGTACTGTGCTCAGTAACTAACCACTGTGGCTAGTAGCTGCTACCTGGTGGCCCAGTTCTCGGTGGTTCTATTCTCTGAGATCTATAATTTCAATGTGATACAAAAGTTGCTACAATGTCAAAAATGTACTTGTGTATTTTTTGAACACATAGGTTTAATTTAACTGTTGTGGTTACTTTCAAATCAAAATGACATAAATGGTTTGCTCCAAGTATTCCAGAACACGGGACCTCGTGAGGTCCTTTTGGCCCGACTTTGTTACTTCTTTCTTTGTGATTTTTTATCATCTTCTATTGTTGTTAATGTTTATTTTATGCATGGTGAAATTCATCTTGCCCTTTACGTCTTTCTTTTGTTTCCCCATTTCTTCTGTGAGTTTTAATTATCTTTTCCATTTTTTTTTTTTTTTGCCGTTTTTGGCTGGGGCTGGGTTTGAACCCACCATCTCTGACATATGGCTCCTTTGAGCTACAGGCACCACCCTCTTTTTCACTTTTTATATTCCTTCTTTGTGTCTTCATTTCTTTGTTTGGAAACCATGAACATTTGAGGATGACAATCACATCTATTTAAGTGGAACACAAAATGTCCTCCTCAGAGTGATCAAAAAACATGACGTCCCCCCATGGGAAGTGATCAACAGTCATCTTTTCTACTGCCTTTGTCTCTGAATTGTGAATTCTGCATAAGGACATCACAGTGGGCTGTAAGGTCAAAAGAGAAATATATTATTTTTCAGATGAAACACTGTAATATGTGTGCTGATTATAATTAGCATCCCAAATATGGACATTTCAGAACACCACAAAAATATGTTCTTTATTCTCTTTAAAAATCTTTCATCTGATTTGTGGAGCAAAAATGCTAAAAGCTCTTAAGGCCTTTGCATTTTTTTTTCTATAAGTGCTATGCAGATTAATATTCTATGTTAGTTAAGATATCTCAAAGCCAAGCAGTCTCATAATTGCAAGATAGTGTAGACATGTTTGCTCCATTCAACTTAAGCCATGCCCAATAACTGTATATAGAAAATAACAAGTAAAAATCACAGCATAACTACCAATTCTTTACCATTTTTTCCCTTAATCTGTCATGTTAAATAGGATAGAAGGAGTGACACTCAGCCGTCTCTTAAAACATCATAAACTATTTCTATCTATAGAAGAGGAATGGGCAGGGAGGCAAAAGACAGAACAAAAGCCTAAAATCAAATATATCAGCGAGACATGGAAATGAACTGGCAGGAGTGATTGCATTTACATATGATAGCCCAATCAGGTAAGTTTCTCATTTACAGGTATTTCAACCCTCTTTAAAAGATATATACCATGCTGGAATCTGGTGATTGGGTTTTCCCTTCCTTTGGATTCATTAGCTTGTCAGGGACTTCATTTATTTCATCTCATCTGCTGTGTCCCCTGTGTGGGATGTAGACATTTTTATTGCAAGAATACTAATCAGGAGTTGGCAAGCTATAGACTTTTGGTCAAATATGACCCTTGGTTTGTTTATCTATGCTTTTATATTTTTTTAAAGTTTTAAAATTCTTAAAATACAATATTTTAGAGCAAGGTCCACAAGTGGCCTGCAAACCTTGTTATGTAATCCGGGGGCCTCTACGAGAAAAATTGCCACTCCCTGGCTTAGGGGGGAAAGTTCTAAGTGGACAGTATCTTGTGTGTAGTGCTCATGCCCAGCCCTCTTAGAAAATGCACTTCTTGATTTTACCTTTCTAAATTCTTTTTTTATGAAGTCATAAACACTTAGATCCTGCACACTAACGCATTTATAGGGTACAATGTGCTGATTTCATGTGCAATTTGGAATGTAGTTTTACATCGAACTAGTTAAATCTTAACATAATAAAGCCACTTTAATTTTTCTCAATAAATATTTTTGTTTATTCCCTTAAACTTCCCAATTTCTTATATGGACATTTAGCATAATCCTGTTATTAGTCAACATTTCAGGAAACTGATCTCTTTTCTTCAAAGAAAATGCTTTTTCACAATGTTGTAGATGATTTCTTATTTATTAAATCTTTTAAAATAACACCCATTTGCTCATACTACATCACTCATGGCATATCATTTTTCATAAAATAATTTTACTTATATATACATTAAAGAATTTATCTTCGGCCACTTTCCTTCTAGTGTATAAAGTGTAGTTTCCACTTAGAAACTGTCTTCCTGCCTCAGTAACAGAGGAGGTGATATCTTGTTTTATCTCCTAATCAAAGTGTTGATACGTTTTGAAAAAAACAAACCAATCCTGGAAGTATTAAGTTATTATCAGGAGAAATATGGCTCATTATTTTCTTATGACTGACCTCTGGTAACGTCTGATCTTTAGGATGTTTACGTTATATGAAATGACAGTCTTGACCTTATAACCTCTCTCCTGCCATGAATGTCAGGGTCCTCTTAAAGGAGAAAGGCGTGTCATGTTTATATATCTTGTTCCTAACATATATGGTGAAGAATTTGCAACAATTTGGTTCCTTTCCTTCACATCAAATAATAAAATTATACTTTAATAATAAATAAAACAAATTGCAAACTCATGAATTCTTTCTCTCGGCAGCGCTTTGGAGATCAGCATTTTATGTGGAACACCAACTGTCTCCCTACATCCTGTTTCCACTACATTTAAGCATTGTAAGCATCCCGAATCACTGTGTGTTTATTTTAATCCACTTCAGGACACAGCACTGATTGCCTTGAATGATCATATCTAGGAAAAGGAATACTTAGAAATAGGGAGTTCATTTCTGTGTTTTCCATGAAATTATGACTCTTTCTAATGAGAGAGAGAGAGACCTAGTGAGGTCCCTGAAAGCAGGTCAGTGCTTTAGCCACTCAAAGTTTTCTAAAAAACTGACTTTGCAGAGGTGGATTCGAAGAGATTCCCCTGGCCATGTCAATCTTTCTTCCTATCTATTCAAACGAAAGTTTCCTAGTTCTAGCAAGAAGTATATATTAAAAACAAAAACAAACAAACAAACAAAAAACCTTGTAATGCCATGCTCATTCAAAGTTGTAAAATGAATCCCTGTGGATTTCTGACTTATCATTCACGATTATTAATGTTAGCACTTCATGGATGTTTGCTGTATGTCAGAATCCTGCTTCTCTGCACAATGAACTGCATACTTATTATTATTTTATTTTATAAAGTAGAAAACAGAGGCACTAAATGATTGCCCAAAATCATACACCTAGGCCTCTACAGAACTATCATTTTATTTCAAATGCCTCCCACACTGGCAGATACCATTGTCCGTTCCTGTATAGTTTTGACACAGTCAGTGCTTTGGTCTATCATTTCACTTCCAAGAGACAGTGGACAGTGTCCTTCCTCATCCCCCCTTGCAAGTTTCAGCTTGCTTGGCCTGTCAGTGTTGCTGGGAAGGCTGCATTTGGTTCCATCCATGCAGATTATACATTTCTTGATTTTTGTGTAACTCAAAACTTTTAAAATTTCCCATGTGTATGCCATGTGTGTGTGGGATACACACACACATATATTCCATGTGTTTGTACACACACACACATACACATGCAGTTGGACAATTAAGTTCATGAACTCATTCTGGTAAAAGTGCTACATCACTCATTATTGAATGCTCCCTTCAGAAATCAGCACCAGCATCAGCTCCTTGTCCACCCTCCAGAGCATTCTGGAACTCCTTCTAGAATGGCCCTTTGAGCTGCCATTGCATGAGGTCCAGCATTAAGTTCAGGAACTCATCCTACAAAAGGTTCTTGAAGGGTGGGACAAGGTGCTGGCGTTGGCGCATAGCTTCCCGGAGTACCACTAAGGCCAATGAGTTGTAGGGTGAATTCCTTTATTGTCCGACCTTGTATTTGGGAACTAACTTCTTTCATGAATTTCTCTCCTTTCCACCTAAACTTTGTGTATTCCTGAAGTCATTGATCCTCTTTAGTCCAAATCAAAATCCTTTCAAGTCTCCTTTCCATGGGGACTTACTATTAAACTAAGGTTAGGGAAGATGAGCAAAGGTTTATTTTGATATTCCTGCCAAGGGGCGCCATTGCATTAGGCAATTTTTGAAGTCTCAGAAAAATCTTTGCAGATCTGATGGAAAGATGCTCAAATGAGCCATTGAACTCTGCCGATTATCTAGAGTGAATAAAGTGAATTTAAGAAAGGACTAAAAACTACGGCTCATTTGGGTTATTAACTTGCCTTAAGTATATTAGGAACAAAGTTAATTTGTACATAAAATCTGTGGCCACAGAGAGTTAACAATGAACACACTAATAGTCACTATTAAAACTCGAGCATTTAGATAACAAGGCTGCTGTTACGGTCACACACTTGAGCTGATTTCTGACCTAGTTTCCCAGTTTGAAAGTCACTCCGTCTGGCTATTTGTCTCCTCGGCGTGTGTGATGTGTGCTGTTTGACAATCGGGCGTCCTCATTTGCACCCCTCCACCTCCGGAGCCCCGTCCTGCTAATCTTCTACTGTCAATGATTTTTTTTCTCTTAAACAATTGTCCAAATCCAGGCATCACGCAAGTGGTTTCCAAATATTAAAACCACAAGTTCTAAATCTTAGAGTAAAACATGAGACGGCTTTAGGATATGATTTTTTTTAATCATCTTCAAGGTTCTTTCTAATTGCTGGCTAGAGTTTTAAGAAGGAAACATTTTAAGCCTTTTTCTCTATAGCCTTCCCCGTCCTCAGGGCCCAATCTACTCTTTGAGTTCACAGGCCAGTGCTTTCCCCCAAAACCTCCTCCTTCTAAATTTCAATTAGGAAAAGAGGGAAAAAAAGAATGTTAAAAATACTTATTTCTTAATGATGACCTTTATACAGCAACAAAGACACAAGCCATTTATTTTATACTGTTAATCAAACTTAAATGTCACTAAAGAGACCAAAGGACATTGAAAATGAGGCTTTTGGGGCCTGTCAGTAATTTACAACATTTTCCTGCCCATATGATTTCAGATATATTTCACTGACTGATTGATACAAATCTTGATGTGATAGTCAGACTCCCTGTATAAATGTTCAACTGCCCTAGATAACATTGTCTATATAAACATAATCACAAGATTATAAACTTCAGGCTTTCAGTTGTATTGTTGTGGCCACTTCATTCAATCCTCATGTTCCATTTTGTAAGTATCTTATTTCCCCTATTAGCTGATCCTGGTTTGATGGTTACACAATGCTTCAAATACATGTCATTTGTAATCAATTTAGCCCACACGCATTGCATCTTCCTTTTTTTTTCTCTAACGTAATAATAAATATGAGCTACATTTTAATATCACAGTAAAATATCAAGTCATATTATCCCAAAAGATGTTTCTTGTTGCTATGAAGGAATGTCTCCTTCAAAATTTTAAAACAGTTTTATATAGGACAGACAGGACGCAGCTGCATTAACCAGTCAGTTGAGAAAAAATATGTCACCCTGTGTTCCACAGAGTGGGCATTTTTCATTCACACACTCATCTGCCAAAACTTATGACTCTGAATTATGTTAACAATTTTGGTTTAGGTCAATGCACACAATTTAAACACCTACACAATAGCCTGCATTTTCATTCCGCTACTGAAAGTCTCTATTCAGCAGGGTGGATACGTTTAGAAAGCCAAAAAGAGAAGTCCGTGGGCAGTCTTCCTTAGTTACTTTCACTGGAGCTCACATACTGTCTGACCTATTTTACTGATGTTGCAGAAACATTATGAGAAATCCTTTTAAATCTGGAAAAAGCAGTTGCAAGAACTCTGTAGTGCACACACACACACACAATGGACAAACGGCTGAAGTACCAAGTATCACACATTTCTTTGCTAATTTCTAAAGTAGGAACACAAAGATGTAAAAAATTATTAGCAATCCTAAAAATATCAAGGACTCCTTAGCTATAAAATCTAATCTATCGTATATGGGATGCACTGAGTCAATTCATTGCTTTTCAGGGAAACATTCTCATTTTGACCCCTGAATCATGTCCTAAAAGCTAATATTGGATTGTCCTTTCTATAGCCTGACTTGAAGTCTAATTAGTGTAGAAATTATCAGACTCTGTATTCAGAATGATGTTATATGAATATATATTTATATGCTTTTGAAATAAATGTATAGAGGAAAATGTTCTTTTGAAGTAAGTATTCAAAAATGTTTGCCCTTTTTAGAGAAATCCCTACTTTAAATTCTTATCTTTATAGGAGATATTTTAATTTAACTTATTTATACATGTTATATTTTCATTTAATCAGAAAATTACCTATTCTTGTGTTTTTGCTCTAACAAATAAATGTGGAGTGGATGACTCACAATGAGATCATTAGGTTTATGTGCATTTTAAGGTTCGACAGGCAAAGGAAAGCTTTGGAGTCATTATTTTCTTCCTTAAAACAAATAAGAAAAGAAGTTAGACAGATAATCCATGTTTTTCTTATTTCATTGGAAAATTGAGGTAGCAGTGCAAAACGTCACCCTGAAATTTGGACAGACAGATCTATCCATTTCTAGGAAGCCCAAATTTGCCAGTCTGGAACAGAAGTCTCTGGAGAACTTATGTGATAGAAACACTTGAATGATAATTTGGCCTAATTGCTATAGATTGAGTGTGGACTATCCTGAGAGTGGGATGAGGCAGGAAATTAAAGTTTTGTGTGGGTTTTATTTCCAGAAACCAGGTACTCAAGACAGATATCCAAGAACAATTTCTTCATGGCTCTAGTAGGAGAAAGGGAAAAAACAACTATTATGAAATACACACAAAGCCTTCTCAATAACACATGAATATTTTCCAAGGGAAAGGACATTGTCTCAGTTTTATCTAAGCCTGGAAAGGGAATGCCTCCCACACTAGTTGCCTCTAGCAGCCTCCATCCCTCCTGTCTAACCTAAAGGAAAACAAAGACGTTCATTACCACTGGGCTAAAGGGAGTTATTTAAGCTGAAACAAAAGGTTGCTAATTAATAACATCATATGATAAAAAGCACAGCACCCAATGGCATAAGCAATGCGGAACCATATTCAGAATACTCCAGTACTGCAATAGTGGTATATAATTTTATCCCACTATAAGGGTTAATTGATAAAGTTATTGATAATAACTATAGCTAAAATAGATTGTCAAGAAATATATTCCACAAAAGGTTATAATCCTGACATTAAAAAATAATGTGAAAGTAAATAGTAAAACTGTTTTATGTTATCAAAGCGAAGTTGTTATTAGCTTAAAATATACTATTATAATTGGAAAATGTTCCATGTAAGCCTGGTGAAACCACAGCAAAAATCTCTGGTAAAAATAATAAAATAGAAAGGGTTTAAAATGTAACACTACACAAAACTATCAAACCACAAAGTAAGAAAAAAAGAGAGAAAGAAACAAAGTATCTATAAAATGATCAGAGAATAATTAACAAAAGGTGGTATACGTCTTTATTTATCAATAATTACCTTGAATACAGATTGATTACATTTTTTAAATAAAAAGACATAGACTGAAGGAATTAATAAATAAAGAAAAAGAACCAACTATATGCCACTTATTGAAGACTCACATCACTTTTAAGGACACACATAAGACTGAAAGTGACAGGATGTCAAAGGATATTTTCCATTCAAAAGAAAATGAAAAGAGTGGAGGAGGAGGAAGAGAAGGAGCTACATTTATATTGGGCAGAATAGACTTTAAATGAAAAACTTTGAAAAGAAATAAAGTTGGGAATTAGATAACCATTAAGGTACCACTTCATTAAGAAGACATAACGAGCTGGGTGTGCTGGCTCACACTTATAATCCTAGCACTCTGGGACACCTAGGTGGATGAATCACCAAGACCTGAGGAGTTTGAGACCATCCTGAGCAAAGTGAGACCCTATCTACACTAAAAATAGAATAACTAGCCAGGTATTATGTCAGGTACCTGTAGTCCTAGCTATTTGGGAGGCTGAGGCAAAAGCATCACTTGAGCCCAAGAGTTTAAGAACACTGAGAGCTAAGATACCACAGTACTCTACTCAAGGTGATAAAATGAAACTTTGTCTCAATAAAATAAAATAAAATAATTCTTATAAAAATAAAAAAGAAGATATAAAAATTGTAAACATATATGCATTCAACAACAGAGCAACTGAACATGTAAAGCAAATGTTAAAAGATCTGAAGGGAGGGATAAACTGCAATAAAATAATAGGAGGTCACTTTATTACCCTGTTTTCTATTGTAGACAGATATTTCAGACATAAAATCAAATAAAAAAGAAATGCAAAAATGTCTATAGACAAATGGAAATAAAAAACATGACATAAGAAACTTATAAGATGCAGCAGAAACAGTTTTAAGAGGAAAGTTTTTAACAATAAAAGCAATGCCTACATCAAAAATTAAAAAGAACTTGAATTTACAACAATAATATGCCTCAAAGAAAGAGAAAAACAAGAACAAATATAGCTCAATTTACCTAAAGAAAAGAATAATAAGTATCAAAGCAGAAAGAAATGAAATAGAGATTAGAAGTATAATTCTATAATTCAAAATTTTTTGAAAAGATAAATAAATCACCATTCTTTAGCTAGACTACCTATGAGAAAAAGAAGGCTCAAATAAATAAAACCCAAAATGAAAGAGGAAAAATCCCAACCAACCTGACAGAAATACAAAGAATTATGAAAGACTATTATAAACCAATAAGTGCCCCCAAATTGTATAGCCTAGAAAGAAATGGATAAATTCTTAGACACATATAATTAACCAAAATTAAATCATGAAGAAAAAGAAAATCTGAATAGGTAAATAATGAGGATGGAGAATGAATCGATAATTTACAACTTCTGCTCAAAGTAAGGCCCAGTATCTGAGCTCTTCAATGTCTAACTCTGCCAAGCTTTTTTTCCCCTTACATATACATGTGTTTATTAGGTTTCCACTTTTGCCTTCACAGAATTAAAAAGGCGGAAATTTAATAACCATAACAATGTTTAACACAAGGACTGAAAACAAAAACCTCATAAAGAATGAATGAAGATAAATACATTCAGAAAAGAAATCAGATGATTGCTGCATTGAAATATTAAACAATAATAATAATAATGCAAAGAAAGTAACATTCACATTGTCAGATAGGAATATGTCTATTATAGAATACTTTAACTCTGAAGTTCAGAATGGAGACATCAGTTAACTTCTTATTATTATTTTGTTTTTTCCAAAGTCTCAAAAAATAGACAACTAATATTTCTAAATAAGAGTAAAAGATAATTTCAAAAAAACATATCATGCCAAATCTTATAGACAATAGAAAAAAGAAAAATTACTTCAAAATCACTCTACTTAATCTGGATATACCTTATATTAAAATTGGAGAAAATATATTATTATAAAGGGGAAATTACAAACATATTTCACTTATAAATGATGTAATATGATAAACAACATATTAACATGTTGAATTAAAAATTAATGTTTAAGTAATACACTTTGGTCAAAATTAAATCCAATTTATGTGAGAATTAGTCACTATTTTCTTTCCTTTTTTTTTTCCATGCTCACACTCCCTCCCTCCTTCTCTGTCTGGTCTCCTCTTCCCCCATGCTCCACCATGTCATTAATTGTCATTAATTGTCTTCATATCAAAGTTGAATACATAGGATCTTATACCTGGAGAACCCCAAAGACTCAACCACAAGACTCCTGGAAGTCATCAAGAAATACAATAATGATATAAAATCAATGTCCACAAATCAGTTGCCTTTGCATACTACAACAACAGCCAAGATGAGAGATTAATTAAGGACACAACTCCCTTCACCATAGCCCCAAAGAAAATGAAATACTTAGGAAAATACCTAACAAAAGAGGTGAAGGATCTCTATAAAGAAAATTATGAAACCCTAAGAAAGGAAATAGCAGAGGACTTTAACGAATGGAAGAACATATCATGCTCATGACTGGGAAGAATCAACATTGCTAAAATGTCTACACTTCCCAGAGCAATCTACCGATTCAATGCCATTCCTATTAAAATACCAACATCGTGCTTTCAAGACTAGGAAAAAATGATTCTGTGTTTTGTATGGAACCAGAAAAAAAAAAAAAAAAGAAAACCGTATAGCTAAGGCTGTTCTTAGTAACAAAAACAAAGCCAAGGGCATCAGCATACCAGATTTTAGGCTGTAATACAAGGCCATAGTGGTCAAGACAGCATGGTACTGGCACAAAAAAATAGAGACATAGATATTTGGAATCGAATAGAAAACCTGGAAATGAAACCAACAACTTACAGCCACCTAATCTTTAATAAACCAAACAAGAGCATCTACTGGGGGAAAGACTCCCCATTTAATAAATGGTGTTGGGAAAATTGGATATCCACATGTAAAAGATTGAAATCAGACCCGCACTTTTCTCCACTCACAAAAATTGTTTCAAGATGGATAAAGGACTTAAATTTAAGGCATGAAATGATAAAAATCCTCAAAGAAAGAATAGGAAAAACACTGGAAGATATTGACCTGGGGAAAGACTTTATGAGGAAGACTGCCATGGCAATAGCAACAACACCGATAATCAACAAACGGGATTTAATTAAACTGAAAAGTTTCTGTACAGCCAAGGAGACAACAACCAAGGCAAATAGATAACCTACTCAATGGGAAAGGATATTCGCATATTTTGAATCAGACAAAAGTTTAATAACCAGGATCTATACAGAACTTCAATTAATCCACAAGAAAAAAACCAACAATTCCATAC
The DNA here is from genome assembly GCA_963574575.1 of Galagoides demidoff. NCBI lineage: Eukaryota > Metazoa > Chordata > Mammalia > Primates > Galagidae > Galagoides > Galagoides demidoff. The sequence continues at coordinate 86,637 of CAUYQV010070522.1, forward strand.
ATCAATGGGGAAGAAAGATGAATCGAATCTTCTCAAAAGATGACAGACAAATGGCTACTAAGCATATGAAAAAATGCTCATCATCCCTAATTATTTGGGAAATGCAAATTTAAACTACCCTGAGATATCATCTAACCCCAGCCAGAATGGCCTATACCATGGAATCTCAAAACTGCAGATGCTGGGCGGTGCCTGTGGCTCAAAATAAGGCGACACTGGCCCCATATGCTGGAGGTGGCATATTCAAACCCAGCCCTGACCAAAAAAAAAAAAAAAACCCAAAAGCAAAAAACCTGCAGATGCTGGTGCAGATGTAGAGAGAAAGGAATGCCTTTGCACTGCTGATGGGACTGCAAACTAATACAATCTTTTTGGAAGGAAATATGGAGAAACCTCAAAAAATTCAAGCTAGACCTCCCATTCGATCCTGCAATCCCATTACTGGGCATCTATCCAGAAGGGAAAAAGTCCTTTTATTATAAAGAAACTTGTAAACTTGTACTAGGCTGTTTATCGCAGCCCAATTTACAATCGCTAAAATATGGAAACAGACTAAATGTCCTTCAACCCAGGAATGGATTGGTAAGCTGTGGTACTTGTATACCATGGAATATTATTCAGCCATCAAACAATGGCGATTTTACCACATTTGTAATAACCTGGATGGAGGTGGAACACATTCTTAGTGAAGCATCCCAGGAATGGAGAAGTAAGAATTCAAACTTTTTTTTTTTGAGATAAAGTCCCATTTTGCTGCCGTTGGTAGGGTGCTGTGGTGTCACAGCTCACAGTAAACTCAAACTCTTAGGCTCAAGCAGTTCTCTTGTCTCTGCCTCCCAAGTAGCTGGGACTGCAGGTGCCTGTCGCAACACTCTCTACCAAACTTAAAAGAGACTTCACATCTTTTATGTTTTAACTGGATGGAGCTGGAACATATTCTGCTTAGTAAAGTATCTCAAGAATGGGAAAAAAAGGTATCCAATGTATTCAATACTACTATGAAGTCACTATATAATCACCTACACATTCATAGGAATGGTAAAACACAACTATAATCCAGAAAGAAGGAGGGAAGAGGAAGGAGAGGGAAGGAGAGTGGGGAGGGTATTTGGGGGGACCTAACCTAATGTGCATAATGCAATGATACATTTCTAAACTATTAAGAATATAGTATGAATGTCTTACCACAACAAATAAGTAATCGGGGAGTTGGTGACATCAATCAGTTAGTGTAAGCATTCCACCTTGTATATCAAATCAGCATATTGTACCTCAAGAATGCATTAATGTACACAGTTATGAATTAATAAACAATTTTTAAAAAACAAATAGTAGCAAGCCTCCAAAAAAAAATTGAAGAGGATGGAATACTTCCAAGTTTTTTTTTTATAAGGCTAGCATTATTCTAACAGGATGGAATACTTCCAAGTTTTTTTTTATGAGGCTAGCATTATTTTAACATCAGACAGAAATACTACAAGAAAAAAAAATAAAAAACAACTATAGGGTAATATATTTTTATGAGCATAAATGTAAAAATAACCTCAGCAAAATACCAGTAACCTGAATTCAACAACATATTAAAAGGATCATCCACCACAATCAGGCAGGATTCATCTGAGGAAGGCAAGGATAGTTCAACATGTGTGTTCTCTGAAAGGACCATATATGCAAAGTGGCCTCCAAATGCTGAAAGTGGCAGAGAAACCAAAGAATGAGGCAGACAAATCCAATTTGTCACTAGAATGTAATTTATTAAAATAATTTATGGGCAGAGTTGTAGTCTACACACCGCCCCCCCCAACCCTTTAAGGCTTGTATATCTTGCGGGAAGGGGGAAGTATATATGTTCTGGTAAGAATTAGTAGTTGACCAGAGCGGTACCTGTGGCTCAGTGGATAGGGTGCTGGCCCTGTATACTGAGGGTGGCAGGTTTGAATCCAGCCCTGGCCCAATTGCAACATAAAAAGAGCCAGGCCATTGTGGCGGGCACCTGTAGTTCCAGCTACTCAGAAGACTGAGGCAAGAGAATCACCTAAGCCCAGGAGTTGGAGATTGCTGTGAACTGTGACACCACAGCACTCTGCCAAGGATGATAATGTGAGAGTCTGTCTCTTAAAAAAAAAAAAAAAAAAAAGAATTAGCAGTTGACCAAATGAACAAATGAATGCCGTTAGCAACACAGCCTATTGTTTTGTAAGATAACATTAAACAGGGTTTATGTTTAAAGTAAAGTCATAACTCCCATGTACCACGTATATATACAAAGAGTATAATATGTCAAATAGACATCTTGGAGGTATGCCTAGACTTGGGGTTAGTCAAAAGTGAATATGCTGGATCAGCATTTAAGATAGAGTCACTTTTGTCCACACAATGTGCAAATAAATGAATGTAATACATTAACAAACGAAGAACTCCTTTCATAATATCATGTCTAGAAAGAGTGTACTTTAACTCAATAAAGGCTATGTGTGATCGATAAGCCCATAGCTAACATTATGATCAACAGTGAAAAATTGAAATCCTTTCTTCTGATATTTGAAATAAGACAAGGATGCCAATAGGAAAAGAAGAAATAAAGATGTTGCTGTGTGCTGATCTATAGGAATCTCTGAGTATTTCAACCACAGACAAAAACTATTAGAACAAATAAACAAACTCAGTAACTTTGAAGAAAACAAAATCAATATGTAAAAAAAAAAGGAGTGTTTCCATACACTAACAATAAACTTTCAAATAAAGAAATCAATAGACAAATCCCTTTTCAAATAGCTACCTGATTAAAAGAAAAATACTGTGGAATGAACATAACCAATGGGGGAAAGACATTTACACTAAGAAGTATAAAAAATTAATTAAAGATATCAAAGAATATATAACTAATTGGAAAGATATTCCATTTTCATGGATTGGAAGAATTATCATTAAACAGTTATTCATAAATAATTATTATTTATGGTAAATCTTATATCATATATAATTATATTAATATATTATATTTAATAAATTAAACATGTTATATATTATAATATATATTTATGTTACATTATAGAATTATAATATACAATATTACATATTATATATGTAATATTGCATATGATATATAATTATACTTAGCATATTACATATTATTCATAATATGACATATATAATATATATGATGTATATTACAATATCATATAATAATAAAATATTATATTATATATACAACATTATATATGATATATAATTATACTTATATATTGTTTATAATATGACATATATAATGTAATAATTACATAAATTATATATAATATAATGTATAATATATGTTTATATGTATTATTATATATAATATATAACATATATTATATGTAAGAAATATTATAAATATTATAAAATAATAATTATGATGGAAAGCAAGCTAAAGATTCAATTTGGTCTCTATAAAAATTATGCATTTTTTTCACAGATCTAGAGAAAAACCACCCTAACATTCATAGGGAATCATGAGAATCCCCTAATAGCCCACCAAGGCAATCATAAGCAAAATCAGCAAAGCTACAATTATCACCATACCTGATCTCAAAACTACTACAAAATCACTAAAAATAAATTTTAAATCTTTTCCCCATAAAACTGATAGTATTTGAGGTGATGAATATGTTAATTAAGTTGATTTATTTATTCCACATTGTATTCATAAACTGTAGCATCACTTTTACCCCATACACATATACAGCTATGATTTGTCAATGAATAATCCAAATAAATATTAAAATAATGTCTTGAAGTAGAAAAACAGCCATAAACTTGGGCCTGCAAAGACAAGAAGAACATTAAAGAAGAGGTAAATGAAAATAAAACCATCTTTATTTTTTTCTCATTCTTAATTAGTACAAAAGACTGGTTAAAACAGGCATAGCAATAGTAACAATGCAGGTGATCGGAATATACGATGAGCAAAATGAATGTCATGTCACAAGGGAAATCTAAAACTATTTTAAAATAAAACTTTTATTTTAAAATTACGACGTGTGAGAAGTACTTGTATTTAACATATGATAAAAAGAAAACATGGTGACTATTGCTAATAACAATCCTTTCTGTTCTTGAAAATCTTTGGTAATTATAGATTTCAAGTGCTTTCTCCACAAAAAAAGACAAGTAGGTGAGGTCATGCCTATGTTATTTAGCTCAATTTAGCCATTCCATAAGGTATACTTGTTTTATATGTTGTATGTTAGTATGTCATACCTGAGAAATATCCACATATTCTGGTCATTTAAAATAAATAAACGCACAAAAATGATTTATTTAAAGTGTATTATTTGTTTCCCAGTACAATTATATATAACATTTGATAAACCAATATCTCGCCAATAAACTTAGCCTCATTTTGTTGTTAAGATAAAAAAACAATTAAAACACTTAATATGAATAAAGAATAAGCTAATCTTAGGAGTCAAAAGAGCATCTCTAAACAGAAAGGTCATTTAGACTGATGACCCCCAAATCTTAATACTACCGTATGGCCAGCACCTGAATTTTGGAGGAGATTATTTAGTTTAAAACTCAAGTTTAAACTTGAACAGCTAATTCAATAGCTAATTGAAACATTCAAGCTAATCAATGCCTTTTTTGTTGTTGAGGAATTACTTCCAATGTAAAGTGAAAATATAACTTAAAATATATTGGGTGAATTTCCAAAAGCAGGCCCAATATACAGGATAAATCATAACCAATTTAAATAAACGTGAAATACCTTTAAGTTTAAAAATGCAGTGATTGGAACATTCTTGAAGCTGTCTACATTTCAGAACTGTCGGCTGCCTCAAATTCCTGAGATGATCTTTTAAGTTCCAACTAATGGCACCAAAATGATTAGGGACTCTAGAGAAATATCAATTCAAAGCAATGACATTAGGTTTTCCTGGGGTCCGCGTGGGTCCGGCAGATATAGAAAGACATTGATTTTACACCTTCACACTTCTGGTTTCTATGAGGCCAACTTGGTCAAAATAGGTAACATGATAGTCAAGCCTGTCAAGAAAGTTCTCTCATTTAACTAATTTATAACTGCATTTAAATGAGTCATTTTGCTCTTCAGATTAATTTTAATGTTTCCAGTTTGGGTAACAGGTGTTAAAAATGTCCGCTAAGATTTCCAAGTAATTTTCAGAATTAGTACATCTCTGACGCATCTGTAAAATCCCAAGTTTTGAAAATGGCAAAATGACGGTTCATTTCCTTGGCCTCCAGGTAATGATGAGCAGTCACACAGGACTAAAACTGTATTTATGACAAAGTTCACATATAAGAAATTCTGCTCTTGTTTGGTTTCTATCAATCCAAATTACTCTTGACACAGCAGGTGAGATTGTTGTCTACAGCATAATCATGTATTTAACTCCTGGATTATTATGTTTGTTACTGTCTTTCACTCTGACTCTTTAACTCAGAAGATAAAGAAACACTATAGCCTTGAATAACCTAGTCATTGATGAAGTTGAAAATCATTCCTTCAGAAAAGCGTTAGGCCCCCCTGAAAACTTGAAGCTACAGGGAAACAGGATTATTTACATTTTTTAAATGGCCATGTGCCCAGGCACTGGTCTTAGCATGTTTGTGTAACTTCCTTAGGAAGATCGTACCATCTTCTGCACACATGGGAACTGAAAGAATGTCAGAACCTGAGGGCTTTCAGGATGTGTTAGGCTCACAGATGTGATTTTCTTCTTTTTGGCTCAAGCAGATGTTTATTTTAGTTTCCAGCATTTAAAAATCAGAATGCCTTGCACAAAACTATGGATTGCCAACTTCTTTGGAAGGAACAGCCCTGGTCAGGAGCACTGTCTTCCTTGAACTGGATGGTGAAGCTTTCCAGCTAGAGTTTCTAAGGCCGTTGGGAAACCAGCTCCTAGAGAAGATTCTTTGAAATTTATGAACGATATTTATTTTCTGTATATGTTTCAGGGAAATGAGTTAGCTTTCATATTAGGAATTCGTACCTTAGAAAAATGAACCCCATCGAAATCTGTTTTTCGAGTTAACAATCAAATTTATTTGCCTAGACGAATTCATTTCTTTATTCTATTCTTTCAACCCATAGCTCATGATTCTAAAATTCAAAACTGCTTTTGCAGGAAATATAAATACCATTTATAAAGCTCAACTCATATACTTGTTAATTTGTCCTTAATTTTTCTCCCACTACACAGCAAAAATTAATCAAATACATAATAAGTTTTTAATATTGACTCTTTTTTATCATTATTTTAATTCTCACATGGGTATCACATGTTTAAGATTCTGTTCTAGAGTAAGAATTCTACCCTTTGTCATTGTGACTATTTAAAATCATTACTAAAAATAATTGTTTTTTTTTCAAAACTAAAAAATAAAAATATCAAAAACAGATGTGATGCAAATGATTCTTTATTTCAAAGGCTAAAATACAAAGTTTAAAAATTTGTCACAAATAAAAATAGTTATTATGATCACATTAATTCATATTTATTTTTTCTTACTTCACTTTATTGCCTAGATTTTTCCCAAATTTCATTTACACAGTTTGAACTTCAAGTTATCAGTTCATCCATCTTATGATTTCCCACCAAAAAAGACAAAAATATTATCTATGTCAACAAGCTTGTCCTAGCTTAACAAATTTCCAGTGAGAAGTTGTTAAAAAAAAAAAAACATGAAGTTCTTCTTTCTATTGTTCCAGGTGATGTTGGAATTGTTATTTTGAATATGATTATAAATACAGTATAGAATACTAAAGTAAAAGGACCCAAATTTAGAGTAACATCATTTCAAATCAACTCTTAAAATGTGCTCTTTAGTTGCAATGAGTTCACGTATATAATACAACAAAACGACACTCTAAATGATGTGTGTTCTTCAATTGAATTTGGCTGTGAAAAACAATATTGGAAGAAAATCATATAAAAATGTCCATTTAAAAAGTAGACAAAGTGGGAGCTAAGATAAAAAGGCTGTACTATTATAGCACCAAATGGTCAGCACTTACCTGTACTTACCTTTCCTATAATCCTTTCCTTACCGTCACTTCCCTTTCCTATAATACTGCCCCTACATTTGATGGCCCAAAGTGGTTCTGTATAATCAGGAGAAATTTAGTTCAATTTCAAAAACACATTGCCCATGACTCCCAGGCCAAACAACAAATAAATAAATAAAATAGGAGGATTATTGCATTGAGATGTATAATAAATAGATTATTAATTTTACTGCTGCTTTCTAATTTAACTTTATGATTGAGATTTGGGAATTTTTATACTGTTGTGATATTGATAACACCTGAGAAAAATGTCTCAATCACAATAAAAATCACAATAGTTTCTAACCTTTTTTTGTTTTGTGGCTTTTTGAAACAAAATTTCAAAACATTAAGGGGGTAGAAGTGTTTTTGTTACACGGATACCTTGCATATGCTTAATTTAAGTCTGGGCATTAAGTTTGACCATCATAGAATAGTGTTCACTGTACCAAATATGTAAGATTTCTCTCTCACCCCTCCCACCTCCTCTTCCTTGGTTCCTCATGGGCCTAATATTGCTCTCTGCCCACACATGGGCCCATTGTTTACCTCCCACTCATTAGTAGGAACATATGGCATTTGTTTTTCATCCCTGATATATTTCACTTAGGATAATATTCTCCAGTTACATTGAAGTTGCTACAAATGACATTATTTCATTCCTCTTTATTTAATGGCTAAGCAGTACTCTATGATATATACTATGTAGGTGGGGAGTGTGTGTGTGTTTCATCGTAAATCGCTGGGCATTTATGTTGATTCCACATCTTTGCAATCATGTTTTGTGCTGTGATAAGCGTTTGAGTGCAGGTGTTTTTTGATCAAAATTACTTTTCCTTTGAGCAAATACCCAGCTCTGGCATTGGGGTTGCCGGATCTAATGGTAGGTCTGCATTTATTCTTTGAGGAATCTGTACAGTTTCCCACAGAGGCTGTACTAATTTGAGGTCTGACCAACAGTCGTGGATAAGCATTTATTTCTCTCTATATCCACAGCAGCATCTATGTGTTTTTTTGACATTTTAATAATAATTGTGATTCTTAAGGGTAAGGTGGGATTTCTTTATAGTATTAATTTACATTTCTCTAAAATTAATGTTGTCGAGTGTTTTTTGACCATTTGCTTATCTTTTAAAATCTTCTGTTCATGTCATTTGGCCATTTTTATCCATTTCATATACATTATTTTACTTGTTGCCATATAATTATTCACAGAATTTCCCTTTGATCCTTTATATTTGCAGATTTTATAACTTTATATTTGATCCTCATTTATTTGTAGATTTTATAACTTGAGTCTCCACTCTTTTTTCTTGATAAGTCTCAATAAAAGTTTGTGGGTTTTGCTGAATTTTTGAAAAATACTTTTGTTTTCATTAACTATTCCATATATTTTTTCAATTTTATTTATTGCCTCTCTAATATCCATACTTCCTTTTTCTCTCACTTTGATTGTAGAGTGCTCTTGCTTTTTCTATTTTCTTTTTTTTACAGTTTTTGGCTGGGGCTGGGTTTGAACCCGCCACCTCTGGCATATGGCACTGGCGCTCTACTCCTTTGAGCCACAGGAAGCACCCTCAATTTTCTTAAAGTGAGATTAGTTTGAGATTTTTTTTTTTTTTTTTTAGATACAGAGTCTCACTTTGTCACCCTTGGTAGAGTGCTGTAGTGTCACAGCTCACAGCAACCTCCAACTCCTGGGCTTAGGCGAATCTCTTGCCTCAGCCTCTTGAGTAGATGGGACTATAGGTGCCTGCCACAATGCCTGGCTATTTTTTTTTTGTTGTAGTTTGGTTGGGGCCAGGCTTGTTCCTGTTTCTCTCTGTATATGGGGCCACCAGGGGCCCTACTCACTAGCCACAGGTACCGCCCAAGTCTGAGATTTTTTTCTTTTTATCATATAGTAGTAGTCCTCTTATTCATAATTTCACTTTCTGTGGTTTCAGTTACCAGCTGCCAATGGTGGTCCATAAATAGGAGAGCATGCTGTAACAAGATATTTTTAGAGAAAGAGATGGAGAGAGCAAGGGATAAAGAAACCATATTCACATAAATTTTATGACTGTATGCTATTATAATTGTTCTATTTTATCATTATTATTGTTTATTACTGTTATTGTTGTTGTTTATCTCTTAGGCTAATTGGGGAAAAAAACCCAACATAGTACATAATATAGGATTAAGTACTATCCTTGGTTTCATGCATCCACTAGGAGTCTCAGAAGATATCCCTCTTCAATAATGGAGAACTACTTTTCTGTTACAGGATGTATTTTGCAAATGAATAGGCAGAGGAACATCAAGGTCAAGGTCACGCATCAGACTTCAGAGCCAGTACTGGCACCCCCTTGTAAACTATAACAATGAAAGAAATTGGGAAAGGGGACCAAAACAAACCTATCATCGCTCCCTTGGTTGCATTTCTGGGTTTTCTCCTTGCTATGCTGGGTCTCCAGGAAAATTAGTTCTCTATCCTAGGTTAGAGTATAGAATCAAGTGGCTCTCCAGGCTGTGGCTTCAGGTCCAGGCCCTGGTCTTTGGCTTTCTGTCTTTCCTGAGACTTTTAAAGTAAATATGTCGAGTAGAAGAACTACTTGACTATAGAGTCCCATCAGTTTTAATTTAACTATAATTCCCATCAGTTTTAGTCTGTCAATTTCATATTCATTTAGATATTAGAGGCACATGAATCTTTTAAGTATTACAGTATATTCCATGGATTTTGATACTATAAAGAGTTAATTTAAAAAAGAAAAAAAAAAAAGCTCTTCTTGCCTGTTTTTCTTATTTCAGCTCATCCTATGCCTCATTTCTCTCTCCCAATCTAGTGCTTATTGCCTATTTTAGTCAAGCATCTACATATGCCTTCTATTCAATGAGAATGAGAAAAGTGTGAAAATGCCTCAGGCACATTCTAGAATTAATTTGATAAGACAGCGAAGGCCAATTATCATGGCAAGATGACATTCTTTTTTTCCAGTGGGAAAAATCAAGGTAGCAGGTTGCAAGATGAGTGGTCCTCAGGAAGTCATTGCCTTTCCAAGTACATGATGGAAATCAGGGCCACTTGATGTCTTTATTATTTAGTTATTGAATAAAACAAAATCTATAAAGTGATTAAACAGTTTTATTACTTCACATCTGCACATTTTTAAGTAGGATATTTTCTTAGATACACTTAAAAATGACAAATTGGGTATGACTAAGCCATAATTTCCCCTTTCTCATAAAAACTAGGACACATTTCAATATATATGTACACATCCACACCCGAGTATGTGGTTTTTTTGTTGTTGTGAAGACCTGTAGTCCATTCTAAAACACTTTGTTTTTCCTAATCTTGCATTCAGATTTGAGTGAAGAGATCCAGGTTTTGTTACTACCCTGTACATATTATAACTTTCTAATTTAGACTTATTTGGTCATTAATTAGTTTGTTAAAAATGTGTCGAATCAGGGGTGTGTTGGGGCTCTGTGGAAAAAATGAGTTAAGGTCACATCTTCATTGATTTTATAAGAGCAAAATAAAATCTTAATCAGGTAAGATCCCAAATTAATGAAAAATTTCTGCTAGCTATTTTGACTAAGTCTGCTAAGGAAGACAAAAATGTGGTGATATTAGAATCCACCGTATATAAGACTTACAAAATTACAGAGAGAAGGAATGAGGTCTAGTGCTCTATGTCACTGTAGGATGACTATCCTTAATAATGAAGTATTATACAGTTTCAAATAGCTGGAAGGGTACATTGAACATCCTCAGCACAAAACACAGTAAATGCTTGAGATGAGGACTATGCTAATTATTCTGATCCGTTCCCTAGGCATTATAGGTATCAAAACACTACGTACTGTTATTGATTGTTCATTAAAAAGTAAGCGAGTTATGCATCTAAAAAGGATAAAGAGTAAGAGGGTGAGGTTGGAGAGTGTGAAGGGATCTTAGTATGGGGAGAGAAGGTGGGTTGAGGTGAGGGTGGAGAAGAAAATTACGCCATTCAAGGAAAGGTACAAGGGAAGCTATGACCCTGCCATAGTCATGGCACCTACGTTAGAAGATGGAAACAAACACAGACGTAAATGAGAGTGTGCAAAAGCTGTGGGGTTACCTGTGAGTATTCCAGGTGGAGAAGGAACAAATGCTTCCTTAGAAACATGTAGGGCGAAGTAGTGGGCGCAGGATGTTAAAGGAGCAGCAGGAGGCTGGTGTGGGTGAAAGAGGTTAGTAAGAACAGTGAAAAGATTCTCTTCTTTACTCAACTCTTATGAACCAGGCTCTTCTAAAGCATCTTCTCAGCCAGGCCTCAAGACTAGGCTATAAGGGCTTGAACTAACACCAACATGCTTTGTAACAGTTCAAGGCTGCATTGCTGGGATCTTGCCCCACCTCCTCCCTTCCACAACATGCCCCTTCAAGTGCCTGCCTGAGAGAACTCAAGGCTGCCAAAAGAGTTTACTTTTTGTTTTAGCAAGCACCTGAAGATAGGAGACTCCTGTCTCTCTGGTTCCGTGTGATGGGAGGATAGGAGCTGGAGTTCAGTAAGCATCAGTTAGCAGATCCGGATGCGTTTCCTATGGACCAGCTTTCCTCTCTGCTTTTGGTAATTTTCCGTTGCTCCGATTCTTCTCTTGCTCCTACCTAAGTTTTTCATTCTCCCTTTAAACACCCAGTCACCTGCACAAATTGAAATGGAGCTCAACTCTTCCCCAAATGTCAGTAGTGAATGAATACCATTTACTTTCACTGCTTGCTTTAACTTACGTCCAGCTGTGTTTATCCTAGACAAGTCGTTGATGTTAGATGGGAGTCTGGTCACATGGAAGCTTGCAATCTGAGACACTCTGCATGTGATTTAGGGCAAGTTGAGAACCCATTACAGGCTTTGGGTTGAGACGGGAAATGATAGGCTTATATTTTCAAAGAAGCCATCTAACTTGGAAGCAAAGAGCACCTGCAAATGGGCAAGGCGAGGATGAGGGGCCAGTTAGGAAGCTGCTTCAGTAGCCTCAGCACGAGATTATGGTGCATTGGTCTCAGGCAGTAGTGGTGAAGAATATGAAAAATGATAAATTTGGGGTATATTTGAAGACAGCTACCTAGCTATCCAATGCACTGTGAAATTGGATTTTAATATATAAGGATTATTTATACAAGGTCTGACAATTAAGGGTGTGAACTTGCTACCATGTATTTGTGTTGACAGCATTTTCAGTAAGGTTTCATGACCCTGGTACATCAGTGTCTCACAGCTGTGATCATATCAGTGTCTGGAGCCGTCTTGCTGCATGGCGCTCTTTGCTGTTTTTGTGTGCCACCATGAGAATGTCAGAGCTTGAATTAGAGAAATGAACAAACATTATGAATTTCTTGTTAATCTTGGCAAGAGTAGAGTAAAATCAGGGACTTGTTAGTCCAAATGTATGCAGATATTGCCATGATGAAAATGGCAGTGTGCAAATGAATTAAACATTTTTCTGAGGGGAGAGAAAGCATCCCTGATGAAGAGAGGTCAGGAGGGCTGGTAATCAGCAGAACTGATCATAATACTGCAAAAATTCATCACACTGTGCTTCAAAATTGTCAACTGACTGTAAGAAGCTTAGCAGACCAAGGAAGTATTGATAGAGAAACGGGAAAGTATAAACTAAAATTCTGGGCATGAGAAAGGTGTGGCTCTTCCATCAGAATAATGTGCCAGTTCACACAGCACAGCACGGTTTGGGAGGGAGTTTATAGCCAATAAACAGATAACTTAATGGAGCACCCTCTGTATTGATCTGATCTGGCCCCTGATGATTTTTTTAAATTACCCAAAGATAAAGGAAATAATGAAAAGAAGGAATTTTGATGACATTCAGGACATCAAGGGCAATACAGCAATGGCTTTGATAGCCATTCCAGAAAAAAAGTTCCAAAATTGCTTTGAGGATGGACTAGGTGCTGATGTCAGTGTCCCAAAGGTGACAGTAGTTATATTCAGCAATGAGGCACGATGAGTTCATAAACTTAGTTGTTATACCTTGTATACATAAGAGAAAGTAAATATGATCTTACTCTTTGCTTAAATCTGTGTCAAATTCACAAATTATATCTTCTCAGAACAATTATTCCATGGAAGAAAAAAACATAACTACCTTATTAGAAAAATTAGATAGATGGTATAGTATATATTTCCAACTTAACTTTTTCCAGATGATTCAGAAGTAGTAACTATGATAAAGATAGACAAATTTATTGTACCAATTAGAATATGTAATGATAGGACATTATTGTTGAGAATGCTATCTATAGATTATTTTCTATTTTGTTCCCCCAGAAATATTTGCTTTTTCTAACAGACACTGAGAAAAACAAGATTATTTTAAGAGACAGCTTGTCTTTCCAGAAAATATCTTCATGTGAAAAAAGGAAAAACAATAAGCCAGGTGGACCAACTGGAAATTAGTTTCTAGTTTAGTGGTGATAGTTGTTGTAAACAGAACAAATAACTAGAGTCTGAGATATTTTTAAGAGGTAATTCATGCCAAGAAAGTTTGTTTTATTCATCCTTTTCTGGAATTAATGTGACTTCACTCTGCATTTTATTAAGTAGCACACATTAATGTCTCTTTTCTAGGATCTACTCGTAATTGTGCATTTTCTTCCTACCATTCATCCATCCACCCATTCATCTATCCATCCATCCATCCATCTAGCCACCCACTCAGCCATCCCTCCATCCATCCACCCACCCATCCATCCATCCACCCACCCACCCACTTAGCCATCCATCCACCCACCCACCCACTTAGCCATCCATCCACCCACCCACCCACTTAGCCATCCATCCACCCACCCACCCATCCATCCATCCACCCACCCACCCACCCACTCAGCCATCCATCCACCCACCCACCCACTCAGCCATCCACCCATCCATCCATCTACCCACCCACTCAGCTATCCGTCTATCCATCCACCCACCCACCCATCCATCCATCCACCCTTCCTTCCACCCACCCATCCATCCATCCATCCACCCACATCCATCCACCCACCCACCCACTCAGCCATCTATCCATCCACCTACACACTCATGCATCCATCCATCCACCTACCCACCCACTCATGCATCCATCCATCTAACATTATCCAAGGACCATGGAGACCTGCTTAATGTATTTCTGATCTTTACAGTGGTAAAGAATGATGTCTAAGTTGACAATGTTTTGAAATAGTGTATTATATTTATATGTGAATATTTAAAATATGAATTATTTTTGTAATGCAAAGTATAGAAAAGAAATGTCAAAATGTGATTCAAATGTTTAATTGAAAGTCTGTGAAGCTATACTAACCAAGAAGTTTCTTCGCAAAAGTCAAGTGTGGGAGTATGAAATTTTTATGCTTATCTAAAAAGCAGAAACGTGTAAGAATTTCATACACTTAGACAACAGAGGGACCTGAGTTGGAATCCGGCTTCAATCATTTATAACTTCTGTAATATTAAGTATGATGCAAATTCTCTGGGCCTTAAATTTTTTTTTCAAATGTGAAGTGGAACAAATAATATTGATTGCAACATATTTTTACAAGAAAATGCAATAAAATAATTTAATAATTTACAAAAGGTTGCAACTCAGTAAGTATAATTATGCACTTGGAACAGTAAATTTTGCCCTTAGAACAGTGCACTATCTAGTGCTCATAACAAGAAAACACATAATGAATATAGTTCTCTAACACTGTACATGTTTTATTACTTGTTCATTTTGAATGGTCCAGTTATTAACTACCTTAAACATAGCTCTCCATTCACATTTAATGAAAAACACCATGCTTAGTGAAATGACCTCATTTTAAAAAATTTAAAAAATAAAATTTAATGCATTAACTTACCAGAAGTTTATTCTTTTGCTGAGTTTCAGGCATTATGCTTATTGCTAGAGATGCAATGATGTACAGACATAAAACAATTTCTCCACCCATGGCAGGAACAGTTTGGGAAGAAAATTTGGGGCAGTGTACTCTTATTTCTCTTTAAGACTTCTGATTTTCTGTATATTTTTTCAAAGCATTATCTAGAACAAAATATCAACAGCAATTTGAAGTGCCTTCTACTGTTCTCAAGCCACATTTACTGTCATAAGACATATTTTTATCTCCTTAAACCTAATTGTGGACTATTAGGAATATAGGTACATGGATGAATTCTGGTTCTTCCAATTAATGGGCAGGCAGATGACATGGACAGCTTTAAATCTAACCATAGGTGAGGCATGGTATTTATATGAGCAATGTCAACTGAATGGAGCACACGGGACTAAGGAGATCTGGAGTTACTGCTGGAGGTGGTTTTTCTTAAAGTGGGAAAACAGGACAAATATAGGCAATTGGCTAGTTCTGAACCTTCTCCTAGACTACAGACAAACAGTCTCCTTCATTGCTCTCTGCTTTTCCAAGTCAAATCTCTCTTCCCTGAAGTTTTTAGCTTTCTGTTTTTGTTGTTGTTATTTGTTTTAATTTACTCCTTATCTTTAGACGTGTGTGCAGTGACAATCCCTGTACTGTGTTTGCTATACTCTTCTTTTCTTCCATCAGGAGTGAAGCTCAACAACCAAGGACTTGCTCATCCCTCATTGTCTAGCTCATCTCCCTCCTTTGATTTTCTCCCCTCCTTCATCACAGTGACAGGGCAGGGCCTCAGGTGTGGAGAATATGACAGAGCTCTCTAGGATACATTACCATTGACATCCTGTCTGTGATCGTATCTGCTTCTCTTGGCTAACACCAAATGGCTTCCTCTGTCTTTTGTACAATTGGTCAATGTCTCCCATCGGGCACACGTGATAACTCCTGACAGAATTCTGTAAAGAGCCTCATGATTAGTCAATTTCCTTTATTTTTCCTACTTAAAAAAAAAAAAAAAAAAACACCCTCAGCAGTAACTCTGAATCTCTTGCTGCTGCAAAAGATTTGTCATGTTTTTAGGGTCGAGTAAAAGTGTACTGGATATGCGATGTTCACCAAGATTGACTGGCAATCTGGCTTGTGTGTCCATACCTATTCCCCGACAGGGTTAGCAGTCGACAACTAAGATCTATACCGTCTTGGCGGTGAACTATTCTTGGCCAATGGATGCTGTCTCCTCCAGGAGGCTACGAAGCACCTCTGTCCATGATCCCTTCTGTCCAAAAGACAGGCTTCAGCTATAATTAACAGCTGTGGTGATTAAATGTCAACCATTTGCTTCAGGTAAACCCAATCACGTGGACCCATTGCTGTAAGGGGGACGAGTCTAGGTCAGGCTGAAGTGAGTTTTCAAAGGAGAAATATAATATACACTGTCCTGTTACTTTTGCTTATTTTTTCCTGGAGCCCAACTGCATATATGCATTTAGTAAGCATCTTTGTCACCAGCTTCACTCTGGGAATCTCAACCAAAGACAATAAGTAATGTGGTTGTAGCCTGCTTTTGTGGTATATACACGGCCTGTAGGAGCCCAGGGATCTGCGTGGTTGCTATCAGTTTGCCAGAGTCTGTGCCATTTTGAACACTGTATAAATTATATGTATTAATGCTGTCTAATTAGCTTTTGAAGGAATTTAAATTCTCAACCCACCAGGTACCAATTTATGTCATTTCTTAGCCACCTTAGAAATGTATGGGAGTGGTGAATATTTTAGACCAGGATTAAAAAAAAAGTGAATGTTTTGGGATGCTTATCATGTGGCAGGCACTAGACTAGGCAATTTATGCAAAAGGTGTCAAAAATTTATACATGTTTTAAGAAAGGAAAACAAAGTATTAAAATTGTAATATTCAAAATACACTGATGATGTTTACTATCTTGCACACTGAATCTTGTGATTCTTGTAATTGCAGAAGCCCATGTGACTTGAGTATTACAATTTTAATATAGTAGTTTTTTCCTTTCTGAAATTGTATATACATTTTTCTGCAATCTTTACATATAATATGTTATTAATTGTCACAATTGTCCTGTGGTACTATATTGTTATCTATCAATAACTAAAGGGTTGGAAGAATAACTAAAGCTATAAATGCCATATTCAGGATTCAAAAACAAGACTGAGATTAATTAGTTGAAAGTCCAGTAAAATAACTTTGAAGTCTACAGTCAATGGGAAATAGTATACATTCATAAAAGGATTTGATGAAAATGAACAAACTACTCAAATGTGGGATATTATTTGGATGATGATGTGTTCTGGGTTTCATAAATAAACTGATGCCATCTTCAAAGGAGAGGTTAAAATTATGTTGGAGGTAAATGAATAACTTCTCCAAAGGAGCTTAGTTTGGAAGACAGAATAAGACTTGGAGGAAACGATTAGGCTTCAAATTTTAGAACCAATTAACTTTAGGGTGATATTATCTGCTATATTGACTTGAAGGAATTGGCTTTAGAAGGATTTCAGTTTAGTATGAGAAACTTTCACAAGATGGGACCTGCACTATCATCACTTCACATATTAACTGTGAGATGATGTGGCAGACAGGACAGAGGCCCCTGAGAAATGTCTATATCTTAACTCCCAAACTTGTGAATATGTTACCTCACAAGGCAAAGTGGACTTCAAATGTGATAGAAAGAATCTTGAGATGAGAGTAGTTTAGATTACAACAGTCCTTAGAAGAAGGAAAGAAAGGAGAAGCTGTGATCACAGAATCAGAGGTCATAATTTTGCAGAGCTATGACCCAAGTAAGGTTGGATCCCGGAGAAGTTAAAACTGTGAGGAAACAGATCATTCTACACATCTTCAGAAGGAACACAGCAATCTAACAACTATATTTCAGGATTCCTGCACACTAGAACAATAAAACGATAAATTTGTATTTAGTTAAATCACCGAATTAGTGGTAGTTTGTTGCGGTAGTAATTAAAAAAAAAAAACACTCTTATAGATGGCCAGCGTCCATCTGATTCCTGCGTCCATCTTATTCCAGCATTAGAAAAGAGAGCATAGATGTGATATCTTGGCAATTCCTTTTAGCCCTGAAATTGTATTGCTTAACAATCCATGTTCAAACAAATAAAAGCATTAGGACTTAGATACCACCTCAAAGCCTTAATATACTGCAACATGGGATAGGGCAGTATTTTCCAAACTTTGATCTTCACATTTTTCCTACTCTGTGATCAGATGAAATGTTCCTAATTTAATAGTGGTCCTTAAATAAACTCATTCTTGTTTTTTATCTTATCAGGATGACATTAAGACATACAATTATGTATCTATTTTACATATAAAATTATCACTTTATCTGTTGAATATATGTATAGAAGAAAAAGCAAATATAATTTAAAGAATATAATACAGTGTTTTTGATTTCTACATACCTTTTGCTTAGTAAAGCCTAGAATCTGAAGTGTGCTCTGTCTTGATCAAAATGAGAGGTTAGCAAATTCTAGAAAAATGTAAGAGATAGTCTTTCACCAATGCATCTTTCTCCTTGATCACTAGTGGAAAGAAAATCGAAAGGACAGTATTTTTTTATTATGAAATTCAACATGTTGTGTGACATGTATGATCCTCGCCTGGAGTGGTCCCAGAGATGCATGGCTATAATTTAGGAAACATTGGTATAGTGCCCAAACCTAAACTCTGCAGGTGGATAGTTTTTGGCTCATATTAAAGTCCCATCATTGTTATCCCTGAGTCCTTGGGCAAGTGACTTAATTTTTCTGTCATCAAATTTTTTCCCACAATTATCAACTAACATGCCCACTTCAGATAGGTATAGGCAAGATTGGGAATAACATGTATACTCAATAAACAATAGTCAAGGCAGTTGAGGTAAGATGGCGGACCAGAAGGATAATTCAGCTGGGCTCTCCTACAATGACTGGGAAAAAGAGAAACCCTTGTGACGGGTGCCTGTACTCCCAGTTACTGGGGAGGCTGAGGCAAGAAATATTGCTGGAGTCCAAGAGTTTGAGGTTGCTGTGAGCTGTGATGCCATGGTATTCTACCCTAGATGAAAGACTATTTCAAGAAAAAAAATACACAATAAAATCTAAGCTATAAAATAAAATAAATAAATACAGTAGTGGTGAACTCGTTCAGGTTTTATTATTTGGGATGTCTTAGTCAGTTCGGGTCGCCCTAACAACAAATCGTAGTCTGAATCCTTAAACAAAAGACATTGATTTTGTGCTGTCTGAAGGCTGACATATCCAAGATCAAGCTGTAGGCAGATCCGGTATCTAGCAAGAGCCCACTTTCTGGTTCATGGATGACTTTCTTCTTAATGTATCCTCATGTGTCTGAAATGAGAGACAGAGAGAGCAAGCTCTCCCATCTCTTCTTGGAAAAGCACTAATTCCATTCGCAAGGCTGTGCTTTCCTGAACAATCATCTTCGAAAGGCCTCACCATTTAATATCACCTTAAGAGTTACAGGTATAGTAATCATTTGGGGGTTAAAATTTCAACATACATATTTTTGAGGAACTCAAACATCCAGTCCATAGCAAGGCCCAGTTTCCTATTTCCAGAGAGATCTCAGAAATACAAATCCAATCAGTTACTGCTGTAACTTTAAAACCTCTCCTAGCTCCCTCAAAAGCATCTCATTTAACTTATAAAAGGAAATCTCCTTATGGGGGCTTTCAAGTTTCAGTGTCAGGAATCAGCAAACATTTTCTGTAAAGGGCCATATGGCAAATATTTCAGACTCTGTGGGCCATACAGTCTACGTTGTAAACATTCAAGTCTGTTGCTGTGGTGTAAAAGCAGCTAGAAGTGCTACATAAATGAATGAGCACAGCTCTGTTTCACTAAAATTTTATTTTTGAACACTGAAATTTAAATTTCTTAAACTTTCCATGTGTCCCCAAATAGTATTTTTCTTTGTTCTTTTTTCTATTATTTAAAACGATCCAAACCATTCTTATCTGGTGGGCCATACACAAAAGCCTTTTTGACTCCCAAATGAAAATTAGGTCTCCTTATTATATACTCTCATAGAACCCTACATTTTGTCCCTCATGATATATGAGCCAACATATATCATTGGAAGATTTTACGTTTGTGACATATTTGAAAAAGTATTTTCCTTGTCATTAGTTTGAAAGCCCCTGTGGGCAGCATTTCCGGCTATTTTGTTCAACACAATACAGTCCCCTGCTGCTTGTCCAGTGCTGTAAGCACACGGGACAGTTAATGCAAATTTGATGAACATTTAATGGATCTTTATCTTCAAAACTCTTATCAAAAAATTGTTTTTCAGTAAATCTTTTACCTGGAAATATGTAGGATTTGAAAGAATATCAATTTTTGGAAGAAAAAGGCAGGTGGTGGTAAACAGAGATCCTCTGATATAATCCAACCTAACTGCCTTACTGTTCCCGGCCCATCCTTCTAAAAGATTCATCCATGGTCTCCTTTGGTATTGTGCCATAGATTACCAAGCTGGCGTTCCACTGGATTACGGTGCCAAAATTTTCCTGTGACGCCCTCACAGCAGCTCCATGCAATATGCAAAACCACCACTATTGTAATACCCATTTCATTTGTGAAACCCTTTAGATTCAGAGAAGTTTATTCACTTGTTCCACATCCAACAGCTAGTGAGAGGCACAGCTGAGATTCAGCCCCACCCTTAGCACTGTCTCTTTGCCATCCATTCTTCATCGGTTCCTGTTCCTCCCTTGGGTAAAATTACTCCTCTTCCAAGTGGTCCCTGTAGGAAGTCATGGAAGGGACCTGGGTACATTCTAAGGTCACAGAAATTCCCCATGAATTCAAGTTTCCTGCCAAGAAGGAATATGTGCATTTGTGTTATATAAAATTCTTCTTAAAGTGTGGAAAGTCAGGTTATGGTTGCTAGGCAAAGGCAGTAGTTAATGTTTCAGACAAGAGGTTTCAATTTACTTGTCTGCGAAATTTTTAGACGCTTCCCATTTGTAATCTACAGCCCCATAAAGAAATGTACCAAGATAGCAAGCCATTTAGGACAAAAAAAAAAATAATTTGGGGAGTTTAGGAGTGTGAATTTGATTGTTAAAATGTTCTGGGAGAATATCAAGTTGACTGCTATCAGCAGTTATGAAACTACTTAATTGCATTTCCTGATCCTGACAGATCTTTCCCAAACTTGAGATGATGAGAGATTGCCTTTCTTTGTCATAGAGGATATTTTTGTTTGTTTGTTTATGGTAGGAGATGAGGCAATTCAGGATTTTAGCACATAATTTGCATGTGCATAGTTGCATGGGTGCTTCTATGTATGTATCCCAGCTTGAACTAAAGTGATGCTTTCATATAGATTTAAATGTCTTGGGGGAACATCTGGTAGACGGTTGTTTGATTGGAGGATTCAGATGTCAGGTGTGTGCGTGAAGGGGGAGGTGGGTCTGGTAGTGGTTGTGGTGATCAGTGTGTTATTAGGCAGAAAGGGTATCATCATAGATATCCATGTTTTCACAAGAAAACAGAGAATCAATCTGGTACAAAAAAAAAAAAAAAAAAGAAGTGCCTTAATGGGAGAGACAGTCAAAATAGTATATAATGGTTCAGTAATCAGAGCACAAAATCAATTCTGCATAAAACAAAACATGGTGTCTACCACTTAACTGTGTCCTACTTTCAAAGGGCTGTACCTATATTTGCTTCAATGAATATGTGCTAAGTATACAAACAAATGAAAGGCAATAAAAATGCAGATAGTTTTACAAAACAATCACTATGAAACACCAGAACATGTAGCATTTCTGCTTGAAACTCAGGTGGCTTACTTGATCACACTGCGTTACCTGCTTTACTACTGACAAAAACTCAATCAAAACACACTAGTATATCATCCACTTTAAAGATGAGACACCGGAGGTCACCTAGGCCATGAGCCTTGCCCAAAGTCAATGGCCAGCTAGAGACAGTGCTGGGGTTCATTTTCAAACTGAGTGTGACTTCAGAGTTTAGTGTAACCACTCCATGTATTGGGTTTACCTTCATTGTATCAGTAAGGGCTGCGTGCCTAGTTAAGATCAGATGTGGCAGTAATATTAGATGATATTATGTAAGATGAGATTATTTTTAAGATTAGAGAGAGGCACTTCTAAGAACATTGACTTCTTTTGAGAGGGCAATATTAGCAATCTGTATTTAGATATCTAGTTTAAGTGAGTGTTTAGGTAACTTTGTTATTTAGAAAGATAGAGTGAAAGGCTTTGTGGTTGGTCTAGGCTAAGGCCATGGCCAGGCCAGGAGCATATGTGAGCACTGAGCACTCCAAAAAATAAAGAAAATTTGATGGTGCCCTGAATTGCTATTATTTCACATTACTTGTGATTCTATAGAAGAGGAAAGTCTTTATTTTCTTCTTCTTATTTTCTTTTTCTTATTTTTTTATTTCCTATTTTTTATTTCTCATCCTTCCTTTTCTCATTATATGTTCTTTGACACAAATAGTGTTTCTTTGAGATATGCTATGTGAACTCCACCTGGCTGTATTACTGGATAGATAACATTTTTGGATTCAAGAAGTAATGATTATTGATTTTAGAGTTCTGACTGATGCTCTCCTTGGCTGATATGTAGAGACACAGCCAAGATGGTACTTTCTGATATTCTAATCTCCCCATTTCACTGATTATGACTTGAATTTCTTTCTTATTGCCTGCTTTCTCTTACTCAGCCTCTAAGATTAGAGATAAAGAAGTTCACATAGGAACCAGAGATGAACGCTGTTACAGATGTAATGATGAGTAATGATAATGTTGTAAGGATGCTATAAGGATTTCTAGACATACTCACTTGCTTTAGCAGTAAGAGGTCTGTCCTCTTATTTCATCTTTGGTGCCCTCATCTTCCTGTGGAATGCCACGTACTAAGGAGATAAATTTAATGTGCTATTTATGAGTTAAGGGGGAGAAAGAAAAGGAAAACCAAACCCTTTGTTATATGTACTTTCTACCCTTAAAAATCTCATCCATAAGAAAATTTAGATAGAACTTTATAAAGGTGTGAAAGGAAATAACTCAAGGAAAAAGGTGCTTTATGTGAGTGAAACTAGGGCACTTCTAGAAATCCAAGGAAAAGTTTAATAATTAAACTTCTAGAAGTTAGGGATGGGGTTTAGGATGCAAATTGTTCCCTTTTTCTCATCTTTCTTCTCCGTGAAGTTTGGTTTATGCTTTCTTCACCTGTCATAAATTACAGTCCCTGACAGCTCCTGAATATTACATTTTACAAACTCAGTGGCAATAAAGAGAATGCTGTGACTCTTTCTGGAGCCTAAAATTTATAGGGAAATTATTATTGGATACGTTGACCCAGGTGCTAACATTAGACAAATCAACTATAAGCAAGGGGTGAGACAGTTTTCTGTTAAATGGAAACTCCCATGATAATTTTGTGAATTTAGAAGGAGAGAGTATCCTTTCTACAAAAAGGTTACAATCTGTTAAAAAAATTGAATGTTCCAGCTTGTACTTACTTTGTGTTAGTTCTGGGCTCTGGGGTACATTCTATGCTATAATTAATCTAGATAAATATTTGAGGCCAGTACTTCCTTTACCTAAGAATTTCCTAAGATTAAGAAACTTATTTTTCTTTTTTAAAAAATTTATTTCAAATTATTATGAGGGTACAAAGTTTTAGATTACATTGTTCTCACTTCCAGGGTAAAGTTCCACTTATAAAAGAGCCCCTCACTCATGGGGCATGTTATACACCCCACAATGTGCACACGAGGTTCACCACAAAGACATTTGCACCGGAATATTTTTTGTAGCCCAATTCATAATTGCCAAAATGTAGAAACAACCCAAGTGCCCATCAACCCATGAATAGATCAACAAATTGTGGTACATGTATACCAGGGAATACTATTCAGCCATTAAAAAAGATGGAGACTTTACATCTTTTACACTTACCTGGATGGAGCTGAAACACATTCTTCTTTATAAAGTATCACAGGAATGGAAACATAACTAAGAAATTTGAAGGAAGTAGCTATCAAACTGCCAAGCCAATATGCAACACAATGTTTTTTTTTTTTCCTTTTAAATTAGAATCTTTTGGCTTTACTTTCTCCCAGTCTATGATGAGTTCTTAACACAGTGACCCCTTTTAAAATCAGTGGCTTTCTCCACTCTTTAGCCTCCATTGTCTTAGACAGACCCATGCACCAGAAATCCAGAAGTTTGTTTTTCAAATGTTCTTCCTTCACAAAAGTCATAAACCCATAGGATAAAAAGGCTAGAAATTTAAATTTGTACATAATTATGGCTTTTACACATTATAATTCTTATTTGAATTGTAGAATTAGGTTCTTGTGGAGAGTTCATGGTCCATTGAAAGACTAAATTATGAGTGTAGGAATTAAATTTGAAACATCAAATAAAAAATGATGAGCCTGTCTTTTTGATGTAGATTTACTTCAGGATTAGATAACTACTGTATAGTTTTATGGAAGTAGACTATATTATCAACTCTGCATTCTATTTTTTCCCCCAACTTTACTTATCTCTAA
The DNA here is from genome assembly GCA_963574575.1 of Galagoides demidoff. NCBI lineage: Eukaryota > Metazoa > Chordata > Mammalia > Primates > Galagidae > Galagoides > Galagoides demidoff. Next base: position 111,168 of record CAUYQV010070522.1, read on the forward strand.
GGCAATCTGGGCTTCAACCCATGGCCTTGGGAATAAGCCAGATTTTTTTTTATCTGTCAAACATCTAATATAATGTTATCACTTGGGAGTGTGCTCAGAGTTATATTTAAGACTGCAGTTGTGTGTAGCCTTAAAACCTTGAGTATAGGTTGGAACATTTTTACTCAAAACACAAAGTGATGCCAAAATATCCTGTATAGTTAATGTTTATATATTAGTACAGTTTACTCAGAGACCTCTCAATGAGAGATACTTTAAGTGTGAAATACTTATGGCATTATTTATAAAGGATAGATGTTTTTATAAATACAAAAGCAAATGAAAACATATACATTCAGTTAAATCATGTTATTGATATGGGTAAGGAATACACACAAAATAACTTTTTGACCTGAAAGAGAAGTTTGACCATTAAAAAAATACCTTATTTTTTAAAATTAATTTCTCACCACAATATATGTGCACAAACATCTTTTGCTTAATCATTAACACAGGGAAAACACGAATGATCCAAGTATCATCCAGCAAATAAATTGTGCCACTTGGTGCATAAAAGTTATTTTCTATGAAAATGTCTCTGAAAGCTATTAGAGTACAAAAAATAGGTATTAATGAGAGAGCTTACATACAGTCTACATAAACAGACTTAAGTCAAAACCAGGTTGAGAATTTGACTCTTAATATGAGGCTAGATGAGAATGAGAATGGTTGTTGAAAATTATTTCTTGTTTTAGAAGTCATAGTGTTAGATATCTTAAGAATAATTTCAGTAAAAACCTATTATGTTGAGAGTCACGATAAAAAAATATTTTTTATTCTTTTGTGAAATACAATAAAAAACAGCTATAAAAAATTATCTGACCATAATCATCAGAAGGATATTAGTGACCCTTCTATCTTCAGGAAGGATCCTTTCATTAACTCTAACTATGGTCTAAGAGAATAAAGCCACAGACCAGAGAAAAAATACATTCATATTTGACATAATTTCTAATTTTAAAAAATTGCCTGCCTTAGATCAACAAATAAAATGTCAGTAACTTCTCAGGTCTAATGTCTTAGCTCATTCTGTCTGTTGGAACAAATATCCCCAACCTGGTAGCTTATAAATAACAAATGTATTTATTACACTTGTGGAAGTTAGATAGCCTACTAGCAAGATGACTGCAGATTCAGTGTCTGCTGAGGCCCATCTTCCTCACAGAGTCTTGTTCTTCTCTCACATGATCGAAGGTGCTGGGGGTCATTCTCAGGGCTCCTTTATAAGGGCACTAATCCTATTCATGAGGACTACATCCTCATGTCCTAATTACCTCCCCCAAATCCCACCTCTTAATGCTATCATCTTAGGGGTTTCCAACTTCACATATAAATTAGGGGGAAACATTGAGACAATACCAGCAGAGGAAGGGCAATATAAATCCCTTCACTCATTGCAAATGTTTATAGAGAGAAACAGTAACATGCTGCATAATGATATTTCAGTTAATGAGAGACCACATACACATGAGAGTGAACCCCTGAGATTATGATCCTGAATATTTACTGATTTATGCTTAGATCTGTGTAGATACACAAATATTTACCATTGTAGTACAGTTGCCTACAGTATTCATTAAAGAAACATGCCACATATAGGTTTAGAGCCTTGGTGTGTAGCAGACTGTACCCTCTAGGTTTGGGTAAGCAAACTCTATGATACTCACACAACAATGAAATTGCCTAATGACAGATTTCTTAGAACATATCCCTGTTGTTAAGTGATGCATAATTGTATAAGCGTGAATTTACATATATATATTATTTTGTCCATGTCTAGAACCCTGAATGAGTTAGTTTTTTTCTTTATCATCGTCTCCAGCCTTATCATTGCTCTATCAGAGAGAAGATCTACCAAAGTTTCCACTTCATAATGAAAGTATGCATTTCTTAACATTCCTGAATTCACTAAAAGGTGGGTAAATAGGAGAATACTGAATACAATTTTAAAATTTATCCCTACCAAAACAGATATTTTCTCATTGATCTAAATGGTGATTTTTCATAGAGGCAGCACTTCACAGTAGGTTTCTGTGTGTTGACTTAATAATTATGTAACTTACAAAAGTTTCCTTAAATCTTCTGAACGAAGCTTCCTCAATCACAACAGAAGATGATAATAAAATATTGATATATGTTTCTTGAAGAATCAAATTAAATAATGCATGCAAATGCACCGTGATGGTAGAAACACAGACACACGCAGATTCCCATATGTAATCGTTTCCTCATTGTGTATAAAGTAAAAACATTGAATATGCATTAAAATGCTTTCTATTCCTTTTTTTAAAAGATAAACATGTATTGATACCTCAGTTATATTGACTTTACATTATTAAGTTACTCTTTGTTACTTTAACGGGAAGCTGCATTATTGTGAAAGGAAGAGTCATCAGGACAGAACTGAAAAACTAAATATCTCCATTTCCTTTCTGGCACATTATATAACTCATATAACTCTACTTCCACAACCACCTGTGGTTATTTGCTGAGGTGTAACTTGTTTTGGCAAAGGAAATAAGAATGTGAAATGTGACAATTAGGAGACCAACATTTTATAAGCCAAGTATGACTTGCTATTTCCCATTTTCTCTTTCTTGGTGATCTGAAAATTCAGCTCTATCTGAAACAGACCCTTCTACCAACCTACAATGGAGATTTATATTGCATGAGAAATGACCTTACATTTTTCTAAATCACCGCAATTTTGTCTTCTGTAGTGGAGCATGACTTAGTTTGGCTTGAATAATGCAATTCTTCAAAGGACAAGATTTACTGTTTTACACCATTTGCCATAATTAATAACCAGTAATATGTTTTAAGGGTGCATGTACCTTGAGTAGGATTTTAACTAAAATCCAAAAGTATCACAAGAATGGAAAAGCAACTATCCAAAGTACTCAATAATATTATGTAACCCATAGGCAAACAACTAAACCAAGTACACACACACTCACATGAAAGAAAAATACAATTAAATTCAAGTGGGGGGAGGGGAAGGAGAGAAAGGGGAGAGAGGAAGGGAGGTGATTAGCGGGATTTCACCTAATGTAAGGGTATACAGCACACCCCCGGGGTGAAGGGCTCAACTACAACTTGAATTTTATCTTAGAAAAGCAGACGGCTCAGCGCCTATGGCTCAAGTGGCTAAGGCACCAGCCACATACACCTAAGGTGGCGGGTTCAAATCCAGCCTGGGCCCACCAAACAACAATGACAGCTGCAACCAAAAAATAGCCCAGCGTTGTGGCAGGCACCTGTGGTCCCAGCTACTTGGGAGGCTGAGGCAGGAGACTCGCTTGAGCCCAGGAGTTGGAGGTTGCTATGAGCTGTGATGCCATGGCACTCTACCCAGGGGGATTGCTTGTGGCTCCGTGTCAAAAAAAAAAAAAAAAAAAAAAAGAAAGAAAGAAAAAGCAAACAAGAGAAACCAAAGAATACCTGCCTCTGAGGATTTACACATATGACCCAAAGCATACCTCGAGATCATCTTTGAAGATGGCTGGGGCCGGTTTGTATTCTGGATCTTCCACATCCCTGGGATGATACCAACAAACACTCTAGTCAGTGTGATAGACTTGAGATTTCTCTTGACTTGACAAACAAATGGAGTCTTGTTGGAGGAATTTTTTTAGTTTGTTTTAAAGGTCAGCCTAAAGTTTCTGTTCTCTAGCCACAGAAGCCCCAGGTAACAGCATGAAAGCTTATATGTAACAAGAAGAAGGCTAGTTCTAATGTACTCTTACCCCCAAGTTCACCTTTTTTGAGACAGAGTCGTTGCCCTGGGTAGAGTGCCGTGGCATCACAGCCCACAGCAACCT
>CAUYQV010070523.1:0-20944 GCA_963574575.1 Galagoides demidoff
CCCCCTCCCCCCCTCCCCTCCCCCCCCTTCCCCTCCCCCCCCCCCCCCCCCCTTCCCCTCCCCTCATCTCCCCCCCCCTCCCCCTTCCATCCCCTCTCCTTCTCTCCTACCCTCTCCCCTCCTCAAATACTTCCTGAATGCTTATTTTGTATAAAGATACTATGTTGGGGTCTGTGGAAGATGCAGAGATGATTATATCATGGTTTTGCTGCCAAGGAGATTATTTGTAGTAATGGGGCTAAGATATCTATAATGAGTCTGAGAAATTCTGGGTGGAAATTAACTTTTGAAGGCCAGTGGGCTTTAAAGTCATTTTTAGACTTACATTTCCTTGATGGTAGTGCTTCTGAGACAGAGGTACATATATGCCCAGGAGTTATGTGGCATTCTGGTGGAAACATACAAAACTGAAGACTTCAATTTACTTAGCTTTCTAGGATGTCAGTATTACTGATTTGGGGATTGAGAGAGGAGAGAGATAAACATTTTTATGTTTGGATACATTATGGAATAAAGAGAATTTAAATTTGAGTTCTCAAGATAAAACACAATTCATAGAAATGTTTTTTTTTATGTCTAGGCAACCTCCTAGGTTCTTGAATTCTTTTCTTTCTTTCTGTAAGAGATACTTTAATAGAAAAGTTTGAGAGGCATTCATCACCCAGTGATGTCAAGGCATGAACAGATCTGCAGCATGCTTGATTTGAAAATCACTCGAAACACTTTAATTTCTTTCTCTCTCTTTTTTTTTTAGAGACAGAGTTTCTCTTTGTCACCCTCGGTAGAGTGCCGTGGCATCACAGCTCATAGCAACCTCCAACTCTTGGGCTTAGATGATTCTCTTGCCTCAGCCTCCCGAGTAGTTGGGACTACGGGTTTGTACCCGCCACCCTCAGTATATGGGGCCGACGCCCTATAATTTCTTTCTCTTTCATACAGTTAGCCCTCCGTATCCATGAGTTCTGTATCCATGGATTCAACCACTGCTGATTGAAAATATTTGGAAAAAATAAAAAATAACTGTACAACAAAAAACAATACAAATGAAAAACACAGCAGTGTAACTATTTACATTCTACTAGGTATTTTAAATACATTTAGAGATGATTTTATACAGGAGGATGTTCCTAGGTTATATGTAAATATTGTGCCATTTTATAAAGGAACCTGAGCATGGAGGATTTTGGTATCTTCAGGTATCCCATGGATACCAAGGGATGACAGCAGTTTCTCATCATCAAGCTTCTTCAAAAGGAAGTTGAAAACTAGTGGTCTTTAAAACCCAGAAGCTTGTCTGGCTTTTTATGGCCATGCAGGGGTGTCTAACCTACAGCCTGTGGGCCACATGCAGATTATTTGAGAACTTTTTTGCTTATCTGTGGTGACAGATATCACAGAAATTATTCATGGGCCTTTTTTTTACTCAATCATCTTTTGTTAGTGTTTGTGTATTTAATGAGTGGCCCAAGACAACGCTTCTACCAGTGTGGCACAAAGAAGCTAAAAGGTTGGACATCCTTGGAAAGAAGAAAGGAAAAGTAAAATAAAACAACTAGTGATGTCCATTCTAAATTTAAACTAATCTATATTTCTTTATCTTAAGATAAAGTAATAGTAATTAAACATGTTTTATGACTAAGCAATTCTTTTAAGCTTAGAAGCTAAAGATTACTTTGAAAATAAAGCTGTTTTGGTGAATTTTGACAAGCGTTTTGTTTTTTTTTTAAACATGGAAGTGGCGTGGTAGAAGGCCAAAGAGGAAAGCCACCACTTTGTAAAACATGCTAAAGTTACCTGATTAGAACTCTAATTAATCAGCAGATTAGATCTCTTTATTTGCTTCCATATCAGCGTGAAACAGACCTTTCACAGCACACTATTTGAATTGAAAGTACCCTTGTATTGCCAAGAGTAGTGGCTCACACCTGTAATCCTAGCACTCTGGGAGGCTGAGGTGAGTAAATTGGCTAGAGCATAGGAGTTCAACACCAGCCTGATTAAGAGTTTAGAGATCCTGTCTCTACTAAAAGTAGAAAAAATTAGCCAAGTATTGTGGCAGGCACCTGTAGTCCTAGCTACTTAGGAGACTGAGGCAGGAGGATTGCTTGAGCCCAAGAGTCTGAGGTTGCTGTGAGCTGTAACTCCATAGCACTCTAGCCTGCGGCAACAGAGTGAGACTCTATCAAAAAAAGTATTCTTATATCCGGATAGATTATTTTTTAAGATTCTTTGTCTTGGGCAAAAGACTACAGTCCCATATTTTCTTTCAATAAGAAAGACTTAAAAAGTTTTTAGTTCCACCAAGATCTTTTAGCCTGTACGTGAAAATAAACTTACTCCCTCTTGGTTTATCCTTTTCAGCATAAATGTTATGAAACAGCTTATTGGTTCATCTAACCTGTTTGTGATGCAGGTGGAAATGGATGTATACACAGCTCTAAAAAAGGTACTGACATATGTGCAACATTGCTTGTAATTGTAAAAAATTGGAAATAGCTAGTGTCCAGTGATAACTAGATGGTTATAAATGTAGGAAAAGGAAGTATGCCAAAATGTTTTTTAAAAGTCTTTATATTTAGGAATTTAGTATTTTTAGTTATTTAACTTTTTTCTTTATACTTTTCCAACTTAGGAACACTTTTTTCCCAGATGTTTTTCAACAACAAACATGTTGTTATTTACAGAATCAGAAATGTTTTATGTAAAAGATATTGATTGAATGTTTTATATGGTTTCCAGGAATGTTTTATAGGTTGAGCTTCAGTTAAAGCTTTGCTTTATTATTGTTATTTTTTTTTTTTGAGACAGCCTCAAGCTATCACCCTGGGTAGAGTGCTGTGGCATCATAGCTCACAGCAACCTCCAACTCTTTGGCTTAAGCTATTCTCCTGCCTCTGCCTCCCAGGTAGCCTACCACAACACCCGGCGATTTTTGGTTGCAGCCATTGTTGTTTGGTGGGCCTGGTCTGGATTCAAACCTGCCAGCTCAGGTGTATGTGCCTGGTGCCTTAGCTGCTTGAGCCACAGGTGCCAAACCAAAGTTTTGCTTTTATAATGAAATTTTTATATATACTTTTCCTCAATAATGTTGAAATTTTTCTTTTAAAGGCCTGTTTGCACATCAAGCATGTTTTACTTCATCCCATTGAAAGGTTTTGACGTTTTTAAATCTAGTTTTAGTTTCACAATTCTTTGAAGAGACAAATCAGCTATTCTTTCATGGTAGATGGTGATACTCAGAATCCTTGCAATTACTAAGTGGCAGGCTTGAGGCAGAAGCTAGGTTTTATGAGTCCTGCTGCATTGCTTTCTTCCTTAATTTTGCCTTTAGCTTTTTTTTGTCCCCAGAATAGACAAATGTCTGCATTTAACATAGCTGTATACCTAGCTTATATCATTGTGATTGTTTTTATGGTAGAGGTATGATTCCATTACTATTTTTCTTCAATGATGTTTAGTATCTGAGCTATTTAATCTTTAAAGGAGGGTAGAGAGTCCATTTCTATGTCTGACTTACAATAGCATTTATTCTTTCATGCTGTTTTAATGCTTTTATGCCAGTAATGATAAATGCTATACCCATACACAGTACCTTGCACCATTCTAAATACTTATTCTTTTAATGCTCTATGAGGTAGACATATTATGCTCATTTTACAAATGAAGAAATTAAGGTCGAGAGAAATTAGGGAGTTTGCCCTACTGTTAATTGGCAGGTCCATTTAAAGTCCATGCTCTTAAACTACACTACATATTGTCTCAACAGAAATAAGACAAACTCCTTCTTCCCACGTTTAATTTCTTACTCTTAAAATCTCACATAGTGGCTTAGCGCCTGTGGCTCAAGTGGCTAAGGTGCCAGCCACATACACCTAAGGTGGCAGGTTCAAATCCAGCACAGGCCCGCCAAACAACAATGAAGGCTGCAACCAAAAAAAAAGCTGGGCGTTGTGGCGGGCACCTGTGGTCCCAGCTACTTGGGAGGCTGAGGCAGGAGACTCGCTTGAGCCCAGGAGTTGGAGGTTGCTGTGAACTGTGATGCCACAGCACTCTACCCAGGGTGACAGCTTGAGGCTCTGTCTCAGAAAAAAAAAAAAAATCTCACATAGTATTTAGTGAAACTGAGTTGTTAGTGAGAATAACTTAGTATAAAGTTACTGATGTAATACATATATATATCTTAAACCTTCATCTTTTTAATATAGTAGTCTGTGGTGTTTTGGTGACTAATAAAAACTTTTAGGAGATTCTCTTATTCCTTAGCATACACATATCCAGATTTTAATCATTGGATTATGAATAATACCATGATAAATTTAAAGCTTATAAGGCTGTCATGTAATAGTTCTACTTTCTTTCTTTGAATTACTTATAACGTAAAAATTAAATTTTTTAGGTGTTATGTTTTAATTAAGGTGGAAGCAATATGAAAATATAAAATCATGGCTCGGCACCTGTAGCTCAGCAGGCTAGGGTGCCAGCCACATAAACCTTGGCTGGCAGGTTCAAATTGGCCCTGCCAAACAACAATGACAACTACAGCAACAACAACAACAACAAAAAATAGCTGGGCATTGTGGCAGGCACCTGTAGTCCCGGTATTGGGAGGCAGAGGCAAGAGAATCACTTAAACCCAAGAGTTTGAGGTTGCTGTGAGCTGTGACACCACGACACTCTGCCCAGGGTGACATAGTGAGACTCTGACTCAAAGAAAAAAAAAGAAAATGTAAAATCTTAAAATGATAAAATCTTACAATTTTTTTTCTTGTTTAATTTTTTTTCACCTAGTGGATGTTCCTTCAACTTGTGCCTTCATGGAATGGGTCTTTAAAACAGCTTTTGACGGAAACTGATGTCTGGTTTTCTAAGCGGAAAAAAGGTAAGCCAAACTTTTTAATTTATCTTTGTTTAAAATGAAATTTATTAAAATCAAATCCTCGCTTGTTTGTAGATCTAATGTTATAGCTGGAGAGAACCTTAGCAATTATCAACTTTAGCCCTCATATACAGTAAGAAAATTGAGGTTAGATAAGAAAAATGCTTTGCCTGTTACTACCAAAATTGTTACTCCTTGAACTGTCACCATACTCTGATCCTCCAAAAATGATTGCTTTTCTCATTTTATCACTAATAGATCTTGGTGATTGCATTTTTTTTTTGACCTCACTGTATTTTCCCTAACAAACTATACCCGCTCAGACAGCAATTTTTAACATGGGGGCCATGGATAGGCTTTCACATGCCACTAACCCCCAAAAGTGGATGCAGAACTTAGTATGTATGTGTGCATTTGTGGTAGAGGCTGCCATACCTTTCTTCAGATTCTCCTTGGAGATGGATGTAAAATTGCTTATGATCAGCTGCTATAAGGTCTGATGTGGGCAGAAGGGAGCATATAATGTATTTAGTTTTTACTTTGATAAGACAGATAAAGAAAAAAATTTAATATATGGAAAGAAGTGGGTAAATTATACTTTAGGTCATAATTATCTTAGTTTACTGTCATTTTTGGTCTGTGTATAGTCACCTTTTTTTCTTATTTTTAATAATATATTGAGCCTCTGTGAACTAATCTTCAAGTACTAGAACATTAATAACTTTAGTCTATTCATTGTGCTGCTTTTCTTGTGTGTCCCTCTGATTTAACCCAATCACTATCTTGAATTTTGTTTTTTTTTTTATTATTTTTCCCTAAAAAAATTATTGAGTCTGGGTATAGCAGCTCACACCTTTAATCTTAGCACTTAGGGCTGACACAGGGGGATTGCTTGAACCCTGGAGTTCAAGTTCAACCTGAGCAATAGCAAGACTACCACCTTTTAAAAAAAATTGAAAAATCAGCCAGCATAGCCTATAGTCCTAGCTATTCAAGAGGCTAAGGTGGGAGGATTACTTGAGCCCAGAAATTTAAGGTTGCAATAACCTGTGATCAGTCTGCCCTCAAGCTTGGCAATAGAGGGAGACCCCATCCCAAATAATAGTAATAAAAATAATGTTATCACATTATGCATGTATGTCTTAATATACATAACAGTGTTATGCTAATAAACTGGAAAAAAATCTCTGATTTGTAGCATTTTTTCATTTTCCTTGATACAAAATATGGCTGATTTTGAGTTATAAACATGACATCACCGAATGCAGAGTTTGAAAGAGATGCACACAGCTTCTCTGAGCCAGCCAGGGCCAGCTACAGCATACCACTGTTGCTATGAAACTACTTCACATTGTGGTTTTAATTTTCATTTCCTTTATTACTAAAGAGATTGAATAATTATAAGTTTATAGGCCAAATATTTCCTCTTCTGTGAAATGTCTGTTGTTTTTCCTGTTTCAAGATCAGATTTGCCTTTTCTTAATGATTTGTAAACATTCTTTATATATTGAGCACCAGGACTTTGTCTTTAATATGTTTTGCATTTACCTTCCAGTTTGTAGGTTATTGTTTTAATTTATTAAATATGTCTTTTGATGAATATACATTCTTAATTTAAAATGTGCTATTTTTGTCTTGTTTAAATAAATTTTGTATAATTGTTTTATTTAATCAGATTTCCTAGCTCGGACAGAGCCAGATAAATTGTTTTTCTATCAAACTCCTGAAGTAAAAATGTGTAAAGGACCATATGAATAAAGTCTAACTTGATTTACTTGAACAAAATATTAACTTGTATCTTAAATTATAGATTAGTGTTACAGTAATGTGGCAATTAAAGAAGGATTAGGAACTTATAGAGGAGAAAAGTAGAGGAGATAATTTAAATGAAAAACAGGGAGAAAAAGAACTGAAAGAGTAAAGGAGGATGGAGAAGTTAAAAAGGCAAAGGGACTCACTAGAAGCAATAAATGTTAGGTAAATGTTGACATAACCTTATGCTCATCTGTGTTCCACATCAACCACAGCAATCTATCAAAAGAGAAATTAGACTAAGTGCCACAAACCAGAATAGGAAACTGTGGTCCACTTACGGTTTTCTTGCTCTAGGCTCTCTCAGCCCTTGTATGCAGTTTAAGATAACATATAACTTTTCAGGGAGACATTTATTGCACAAAGCAAAATATACTGTTGCCTTGTTTTTCTTTGAGGTTGTTTCTAATTATTTGACTTTTCAGACACATGGATCAGGACTATAAGAAACAATAGAAATTTAGAAAGTTTTCTACACAATTATATCTAAGGATTGCTACTGAATTTGGCTGATGCAATTGGTATGGTCACATGTTGGCCAGCAAGAAACTTTTTTTTTTTTTGGATATGTTGCCCTCAGTAGGTGCTGTGGCGTCACAGCTCACAGCAACCTCAAACTCTTGGGCTTAAGTGATTCTCTTGCCTCACCCTCCAAAGTAGCTGTGACTACAGGTGCCTGCCACAATGCCCAGCCATGTTTTTTGATTGTAGTTGTCATTGTTGTTTGGTGGCCCGGGCTGGGTTCAAACTAGCCAGTCTTGGTTCATGTGGCTGGCACCCTAACCGTTGTGAAATTGGCCAGCCAGCTCTGGTGCATGGAGCCTTAGCTGAGCTACAGGCACCTAGCCAGCAAGAAAGTTTTTGAAACATTTTTTCAATTCTGTGAATTCTTAACAGAAATAAATGAGTCAATCTCTTCTATAGCCTTGAAGAGAAGACTTACTGGGATAAACATGAGCTTTTTATAACTTGCTTATGTGACAGTACACCTGTAAGAATATAATGGTATTCTTAGTATGCCCCGTGAAATTGGCCCATTTGATTCAACATACAAATTTGAGCTAATGTCATTTTAATACACAAGGCAATAGATGTAAATCCACAGTTGCATGCCTGTTGTATGAATAAGGAAAGTTAAATATTAATTTTTCAAATGAGTTTACAGCTTTCTTGTTTGCTTGACTCTAGGCAAGTGACAAAGAAATACATAAAAAATAAAAAAATGTTGGTTGGGCATGGCTCACACTTTGTAATCCTAGCACTTTGGAAGGCCAAGGTGGGAAAGTTCACTTGAGGCCAGGAGTTTGAGGTTCAAATGAGCTATGATTGTGCCACTGTACTCTAGCCCAGACAACAGAGTGATACTTTGTCTCTAAAAAGAGAAAAAATCATAAATTGGCTATCTTTTCATGATTTTCAGGAAAAATTATTTTGGTAGGGAATGCTTTTCTGGTTCTCAGAAAACCTGTGTTCCATGTGAAGCATAGGTAGAGACATAATACTCTATAATGACAGCTATAATTTTTTTATTATTAATAGCAACAGGGCATAGTATACCTTGTTGAACAAAAAACATACAGTAGGACTTATGCACAAACCCCTGTTCAATAGCAAGAACTCTAGACCCTTCCTTTGCACTTATGAAAGCACATTGGAATATGAACTGAAAATAATTTTTAGGAATAACTTTACTTCTCCATAAAAGAAAAAAAATCATATACTTCATAAACTTGAATTATTTTAATAATACATTAATACTATTCATGTGCTATAAATTTGACTACAATGTCTTTCGTATTTTGTATTTTAATAGAGAATTGATACATCAATAGTGTTTATTACATGCAGCTGAAACATAAGTTAGAAGACTCCCATAGGATATTTCATGTCCTGTGTATCTTGTGAAGACTTTTCAGTGAGGCTTTGGGCTCGAGAGTTTCACTTGAATTTTCAGTCTCTGGGAGAGAGGATTCTGGAGAGACAATCCAAGTACCTTTCTCAAGCTTTCCTTTCCCATCTTGCTGCACTCTAAACTCCAAACCCCAGAAAGGCATACAGCTGAGTTCCCAGCCCAAGGGTCTAAGTAAGACCAACCTTAATTTCTAAGTGCTTTTAAAAAAATTTCCCTAAGTTTTTATTCATATACTTGAGGTTTACAAAATTCTTAAACTTTCAAATTAACTTATTTATATTCTAATACAAATGTGTATATGTGCATGTTTTTGTCGCCATCTATAAAAACATTTAGGATATTAGTAATAAAACAAATCAGTGGATTAAAAAAGAATAGATATTTAATTGAACTGTTTTTTATAGATTTTGAAGGTATGACCTTCCTCGAAACTGAGCAAGGAAAACCATTTGTGCCAGTATTCAGACATTTAAGGTTACAGTATATTATTAGTGATCTGGCTTCTGCAAGAATTATTGAACAAGATTCTCTAGTACCTTCAGGTAAGAGAACATGATGAATTTATGATTTAAAATTTTTTTTTTTATTATAACTAACATATCATAGAAAAGAATATTGAAGAAAATAAATTACCTTTAATCCTCAAAAGGTGCACATTTTTATGCCAAAGTAGGATCGTACTATATAGAGAATTTGCTGTGCTCATATTCTATATTGTGGACATTTTGCCAAATCATATTTCATTAAATACTCTCCAGAATATTTAAAGGGCTAAATAGCATTGTGTAATATAAATGTTCTTTAATTTGATAAACCAGGACACTGTTTTGAGTTAGACTTTTCTTTTTTTGAGACAGAGCCTCAAGCTATCCCCCTGGGTAGAGTGCCATGGCATCACAGCTCATAGCAACCTCCAACTCCTGGGCTAAAGCGAATCTCCTGCCTCCGCCTCCCAAGCAGCTGGGACCACAGGCGCCCGCCCGGCCATTTTTTTGGTTGCAGCCATCATTGTTGTTTGGCGGGCCCGGGCTGGGGATTCGAACCCACCACCTTAGGTGTACATGGTTGGCGCCTTAGCCGATTGAGCCACAGGCGCCGAGCCTTGAGTCAGACTTTTAAAAATGGTTTTTAGTTTTTAAAGTAGTTAATGTTGCTGGGTGTGGTGGCTTGTATCTGTAATCCTAGCACTCAGGGAGGCTGATGTGGACAGATTGCTTGAGCTCAGGAGTTTGAGACCAACCTCAGCGAGGGTGAGACCCCATCTCTCCTAAAAATAGAGAAACTGGCCAGGTGTTGTGGCAGGTACCTGTAGTCTCAGCTACTTGGGATGCAATACAAGAGGATTGCTTGAACCCAGGAGTCTGAGGTTGCTATGAGCTATGACACTATGGCATTCTACCCAGGGTGACAGAATAAAACTCTATCTCAAAATAAATAAATAAAGTATTTAAAGTTATTTAATTACTTTGATTGCTTTTTCTGTTAGTATTCCTTAAATTTATTTTATGATGTTTTCTTGTTCTGAAGTCTTCAACTGCATAGTGAAGCAAATGTAACTGTTTATTATGATTTAAATTTTTTGGAAAAACTTCTGGTTTAACTTTGGAAGTTAAATGTCTAATGCTTGTGAAAGATAGAGTTTAATAACTAGCTACATGTAAGTAATAGAAACTAGAATTTGTTTAACGACTTACTTATAAGTTTATAAACATGTATTATAATTAGTTATAGATTTGTCTGAAAAGTTGTAAATTTTTGACACTTCAATTTTGATTTGGCTGTGTGTTTGTGTATTTAAATTTTTTCTGAAATCTGTATACATATTTAGAAAGGCATTAAATGGAAAGAAAACCCAGAATTAACTTTTCTGGTATATTGGAAAGTAATGCATTCTTATAAAATCACTTTAGCAGGTTTATAGACACAGTTTGAGTCACAAATAATCTGAATTTTATATTCCTTATAGTATAGTACTTTTTTTTAAAAAAAAAGACACATTTATTCAGCATCATGATCAGACTATTACATTTAGCAATCAACAGCATGGGTGCAAAAAAAAAAAACTACATTAAAACCCTTTGTTGGAATGCTTTACACTTTCCACAGAACAGAAACTAAAATAACCTGTTATACAATTAGTCACAAATACAGTCCTCGAGTTTTTTGCCCATACACATGAGTATTGTCTAAAACATGTCTTCTTCGTAGCAGGTGGGCCCTGCCACCACTGTGCTTGGCTGAGTTCACAGATCTGTTGTAACCTGTAGCTTCCCTGTCACTTCTCTGGCTCTCCTCTCCTGCTAAGCTTTGTTTCCTGGGAATAATAATTAAAACCTTCTGCCACTGCCATAGCTACTGCTGCTACTGGAACCACCATAACCACCTTGGTTTCATGGTTTGGCAAAGTATTGGCCACCACCACCATAAGGGCCAGAGCTTCTGCCTCCAAAATTTCCTCCCTTCATGGGTCCAAAATTTGATGACTGATTGTTGTAATTGCCAAAGTCACTGTAACTTCCACCACCTCCAAAATTGCTTCTATCATTACCAAATCCATTGTAGCCATCCCTACTGCCACCATATCCACCACCACTAGAGCTGCCACCAAAGCCACTATGACCACTGATGTTTCCTCCATGGCTAAAGTTGTCATTTCCACCAAAACCACCTCCATGATCCCCACCAAAGTTTCTAGAACCACTTCAACCTCTTTGGCTGGATGAAGCACTGGCCATCTCTTGCTTTGATAGGGTTTTCCTCACTTCACAGTTGTGGCCATTCACAGTATGGTATTTCTGAATGACAATCTTATCCACAGAATGGCGGTCATCAAACGTAACAAAAGCAAAGCCCCTCTTCGTGCCTCCGCCTCGGTCAGTCACTTCCATTTTCCCATACTGTTCAAAACAGTCTCTGAAGTGATGTTCTTCAGTATCTTCTTTAATGTCACCAGCAAAGATCTTATTCACAGTTAAGTGGGCACCAGGTCTTTGAGAATCTTCTCTGGAAACAGCTCTCTCTGGTTCCACAGCTCTTCCATCCACTTTGTGTGGCCTTGCATTCATTGCTGCATCCACCTCCTCCATGGTGGTGTCTGTGACAACCCAAAGCCCCTGGAGCGCTTGGTGTCTGGATTTCTCATTACCACGCAGTCTGTGAGCGTCCCCCGTTGCTCAGAATGGCTCATCAGACGTTTCAAGTTCAACCCTCCAATGAATAGCTTCCGTAGCTGTTCGGGCTCCTTAGGAGACTCTGACTTAGACATGATGGTGGTGGGAAAAGACTTTAACAATGCTTCTCAGCAGCATCCAAAGGCCGGAGATTTTGTTTTTTGTCTTTGTTTTTGAGGCAGGGTCTCACTCTGTTGCCTGGGCTAGAGTGTAATGGCATCATCACAGCTTACTGCAACTTCAAAACTCCTGTGCTCAAGCTATCCTCCAGCCTCAGCCTCCCAAGTTATTAACGTGTGTTTTGTGTGTATGCCTGGCAGCACTCAGGGGTGGCTAGCACTTGGGCTTCTGGGCCATCGTAGGCTAGCCAAAGAAAAAGGGATTTTGAAGGAGCTGGAACTACAGGTGCCCACCACAATGCCTGGCTAGTTTTTCTATTTTTAGTGGAGACAGGGTCTGACTCTTGCTCAGGCTGGTCTCCAACTCCTGACCTCAAGCAATTCTCCCCCTCCAGCTTCAGTATCTATATATTCTTCTGCAAGAGAGATTAATCTCCTGTGTCCCATTGCTGTATTTTTTATATCAGTATGGACCTGAAGAATATGCCTCTTCAGCCTATGGACTGTTTTGAGCTAAAGGCCTTTGAGAACCAACCGATGGAAGGAAAGTTCTAAAAACAGGGCCCAAGTGGTGCTTTTGCAAAGGATATTTTCTTTTGTGAAATGTGTCTCCCTCTCCCTTGCCATGAAGAGGGAAACCCTTTAAGGGCTTTCATCAATGAAGGAAGAACCTGACTTAAATCTGCATAACACATCTTACTAAAAATTACTCCATCTACCATACTTTTTCTGGTCACTTTCACATACCTTGCCTTCCTTGTCCTGAATTTGAAACCCCCTTTTTCTTCCTAGCCTATGATGGACCAGAAGCCCAAGTGATAGCCACCCCTGAGTGCTGCCAGGTGCACACACAAAGCACATGTTAATGAACTTCTGGTAGTTTCTCTCTTGTCTATATGTCTTACCAGTCTAAATTACAGGCCCTGGAGAGCTTAAAATGGATAGAAGGTACAGATTACTGTTTTCCTCTCCCACATACTATTATTTTATACCCAGGTTATAATCAAACACATTACTTTATATGTTGTTGCTCAAATCGTTCAGCTTTAGCCTTTGCGAGCTCCTTCGGAGGCCCCTATGCTCCTTTGATAGCATAACCTTGTTATGGATTTGGTGTGTGTTTGCTCTTAGCAGTTCCTCACTTTCTGATACTACAAGATGCTCCAGGCTCACCTTGTATATATTTCATGCCCCAGTCCTAGAATCAGCCAAGGTTTTAACTTTGCACCTGACATCCTCTTGAGATTGTAGAATGTTACATGGAAAGATGCCTTACAAGCCTCCCGCTTTATCCTTTCTTTTTTTTTTAAAACAGAGTCTTTCTCTGTTGCCCTGGATAGAATGCTATGGTGCTACAGCTCGCAGTAACTTCAAACTCCTGGGTTCAAGCAATCTTGCATCAGCCTCCTGAATACCTGGGACTACAAGCACCCACCACTATACCCAGCTAGTTTTTCTATTTTTAGTAGAGACAGGCTCTTACTACTGTTCAGACTGGTCTCGAACGCCTGAGTTCAACCAGTCCACCTGCTTTAACCTCCCAGAGTGCTGGGATTGGCCAGAGTCATGTGTCACAGCAGAGTGAAGACTAGAATTCAAGTCCCCATCCAGGAGACTGCTCTTTTCACCATGATAATCTTCCCCGCTAATTTTTATGTGTAGGTATAAAACAAGGAAGAGGTTAAGCTTGCACCCCAAGATAGCTCCTAGAAGTTGAACTTTATGGGATGCATTTTCATTTGAACTTGCTTTCGTATTATTTTTCCCCACTCTAGAAAAGGTTGAGGACTGAAATAAAACTTCTCATTAGGAAAGACATCTAGTTAGTGTTACCGCTTAATGAAAGTCTTGTTGGACTTGCTTGAAACCAGAGCCCTCTTGTTAATTTAATACTGCGCCTTCGATGTTTGTGTTTGGTGACATTTTCTTTTTATAAAGCAATTAAGCATTTGGTGATAATCGTTCCCATGGATACTGTAAATTCCATTTTCTTAGGAAAACACAACTTCTTGCATTTTACTACTATAGATACTGTATAATTGATTTTCATGCACAAGAATTTGAGACAAACAGTAGACAGACTCCTAGTAGTCTGGAACTTCATGGTCAGGACAGTCTAGGACTAACAAAGGCGTTGTTTCAAGTCCAGGGAGGGATGAACATTAGAGGGCTGTCATTTCAGTGTGCAGGACAGGGTACTCTTTCTACCCCAACCAGGAGTCTGCTCCAGTTCCCGAGTTCCCTCCTTGGGTAGTTCAATAAAAACAAGACTCTAGATAATGTGGCCAATGTGCGTGTGAGAAGTTTATTAAGAAGTCTCTACTCTTTGGTGTGTGAACATGAAAAGGTTTCATTTCCCAAGAACTGTGCCCAGGAGACTCCCTTTATCTACCAGAATCCCTTAATGACAGCTTGATTCCGCAAGTTATTCGTGTTATTGAAAGAGTTTCATTTCGGTTTAATAAGACTTGGTCTTGTTCATTTTAAGCCTGCAATTTCATATTCTATTCAAAAGCCTTAAAGACCTGCACCCCAGCACTGGCACCAGCAACCTGTGCCTCATCCCTGGTCCCCTGACTATTGTCCTGGCTGCTGTCTGCTGCAGAGGGGATGACAGGAACGAGGTCAGCGTGAGCTCCTATAACCTGGTGATCACCTCTCTACTTAAGGCTGGCTCTCTGCCTGCTGTGACCTGAATGTGTACCCCAATGCAACAGCGTTGAGAGGTAGGACCTGTAAGGGGTGCTTAGGTCATAAGTACTCTGCCCTTAAGAATGAATTAATGGGCTCGGCGCCTGTGGCTCAATCGGCTAAGGCGCCAGCCACATACACCTAAGGTGGCGGGTTTGAATCCCCAGCCTGGGTCCAGCAAACAACAATGATGGGTGCAACCAAAAATAAAAAATGGCCGGGCGTTGTGGTGGGCACCTGTGGTCTCAGCTACTTGGGAGGCTGAGGCAGGAGACTTGCTTGAGCCCAGGAGTTGGAGGTTGCTATGAGCTTTGATGCCATGGCACTCTACCCAGGGGGATAGCTTGAGGCTCCGTCTCAAAAAAAAGAATGAATTAATGCTATCACCATGGGAGTGAGCACATCATTACAAGAGTGATCTGTCATTAAAACAGTCAGCCCTCAGTCTCACGTGCACTCTCCTTCAACAGCTGGCACAGTAAGAAGGCCCTCGCCAGATGCGGCCCCTCAGTCTTGGACTTCCCAGGCTCCAGAACCATGAGACAAATATACTTCTATTCCTTATAAATTACCCAGCCTAGGGTATTTTGCCCTAGCAAGAGAGCCTGGACCAAGGCGCTGGATATGCAGAACACTGTGCCGAAGGAACCTCTATGTCCCCACCTTGCTCAGGCTTCTCTCTCTCTCTCCCTCTCCCTGGAATCACCTCCCAGCTTCTCACCCCCATCTTCCCCACTCCCAGAAGCTAGCATTTTTGGTGGTTGCTATCATTTGGAAAGATGTTTCTTAAAATTCATATATTGGAACCTCAGACCAAGCACGATAGAGGAGGGGCCTTTAGGACGCGATTAGTCATGAGGGCTCTCCCCTCATAAGTGGTGAATGATTGTGCAAGAGGAGAGAGGAGTGCAAAGGAGCCTTCCATTCCTTTTTGCCTTTCCATCCCTTCCTCATGTGAGGACACAGCATTTGTCCCCTCCAGAGGATGTAGCAACCAGGGCTACCTTAGAAGTAGAGACCAGGCCCTCCCCAGACACTGCCCTTGCCAGCACCTTGATCTTGGACTTGGCAGCCTCCAAAACTGTAAGAAATAAATTACCATTCCTTACGAATTACCCAGCCTCAGGTATTCCGTTATAGCAGTCAAGCAGGCTGAATTGGGGGTGATAGCATGTTAGGGAGAGCAGTTACCAACAAAACCTTCTGCAATGTCCCTCACACCCACCTGGAACTCTGCACCAAGCCAAAGAGTGGGGATATAGGTAGCCCCCACCTGGAAGCCTGTCTCCCCCTCCCTAGCTCCTTTCTCTCTGCCCCAGCAGCAAAGACCCCATATGGAGTGGGGTAGGGGAGATTCAAGGTCCTGAAATCCTATAAAATGTTCTGAGCTGGCTCCCCAGTTCTCCCTAGAAAAAAGAGTGGGAGGGTTCTCCCCTTCTATGAAGCCTCATCTGATTGTGCCTGGGAAACTGAGTCAGTCCGTTCTCAGAGGCCCAGGGCTTTTCCTGTCCCATCGCTCTGGGCAGGGAGGGTTCTTCATCAGTATCTCCCTTCCTGGGCTGGGGGCTGTCTCACTAGAGATCAGGATGCATGTGAACCAAGGCCAGCGTGGTAGTTCTTGGAGGACCAGTGGCCCTGGCATCACCTGGGAACTTGTTAGAAATGCCTGCCCCGGCCCAGATCTACCCACTCAGAAATTTGGGGGTGTTGGCCTAGTCACCCAAGTTTAACAAGCCCCCCAGGTGACCCCAATGGGTTCTGAGGCACAAGAACCACCATCCTTAATTTTTCAGCCATCCCTATGAGCCTGTTCCTCCCACTTTTTTAGATTTTGGTTTCTAAGCCATTTAAGGAACTTTCTTTTTTTTTTTGAGACGGAACCTCAAGCTGTCCCCCTGGGTAGAGTGCCGTGGCATCACAGCTCATAGCAACCTCCAACTCCTGGGCTCAAGCGAGTCTCCTGCCTCAGCCTCCCAAGTAGCTGGGACCACAGGCGCCCGCCACAACGCCCGGCCATTTTTTTGGTTGCAGCCATCATTGTTGTTTGGCGGGTCCAGGCTGGGGATTCGAACCCACCACCTTAGGTGTACGTGGCTGGCGCCTTAGCCGATTGAGCCACAGGCGCTGAGCCAATGCCTGATTTTGTAATATAAGAATTAAAACTGGAGGCCAATATGAAAGTCCAGAAAAATAAACCCAAACAAGGTTTGTTCTATTAATTCAAATGTAGCAAAAATACTACTGAGGCAAGAGAATTGCTTGATCCCAAAGTTGCTGTGAGCTGTGACACTATAGCACTCTACAGAGGGTGACAAAGGGAAACTCTGTCTCAAAAACAAATAAACAAAACTATTTAGAGTTAATCAGCCTCAATACATTCCCAAAAGTCATTTTGCAAAACTCAACATCAGTTATCAGTTTTAAGCTGAAAATGATTGACACTTTTTCTCTTTCTTTTCTTTTCTTTTCTTTTCTTTTCTTTTCTTTTTTTTTGAGACAGGGTCTCACTATGTCGCCCTCAGTAGAGTGCGGTGGCATCACAGCTCACAGCAACCTCCAACTTTTGGGCTTAAGTGATTCTCTTGCCTCAGCCTCCCAAGTAGCTGGGACTACAGGCACCTGCTACAATGCCTGGCTATTTTTTGTTGTTGTTGCAGTTGTGGTTGTTGTTTGGCAGGCCCAAGCTGGGTTTGAACCCGCCAGCTCCGGTGTATGTGGCTGGTGCCCCAGCCGCTGAGCTACAGGCACTGAGCCAACATATTTTTCTTAACATACTAGAGAAAACCTTCTTTAAACAAATAAGCATTTATAACGGGGGAAACTGTGATAGAGCTGAAGGAGGAGCAAGGCAGTGTCAATTGTCCAAAAAAGAACTTTGCAGCATCAAGGTTAGAGAAATGGGCAGTAAGAGAAATTCAATAGGGAGATGTTTTTTCTTGTGGTGGATTCCCCCTCCCCGGCAGGCAGACTGGGACGGCACCCAGGAGAATTTGGAATATTTGGAGTTACTGTAGAAGGGCCACCTTTCAGATCGTATTTCTTTTTCTTTTTTCTTTCCCATTGCAATAACAGCCTCATCTTAATATGAGGGAAAACTGAAATCGTGAACAGTACCAGGTTTTCCTATTTATTCTTTTGATTTATTAAAGAGGTGCATTTCCAGAATGCTGTCTCACAGGTTATGTGGGGACCAGCATTGAGCCTTTTGCAGAAGGGGCAGGTCTCTCTGGAGCCAGAAGCCCAAGGTTCCCCGCCTAGCACTGCTGCTGACTAGGGGACCCTGAGTGTCCCAGGCAGCGTCTCTGATCCCTTCAGAGAAGGAAGCATGAAGGTCTCTAAGCTCCTCTCCTGCTCGTCGCCCTGTGAATCCAGAATAATTCAGAAACATTAGTAGTAGATTTGCTTCCTGAAATTCTCCCTTCCCAAATTCTGAGCGTCTTGGCTTTTCCCCTGTCTGAGTCTCTCCCCTTTGCTGCGTGCATTCAACAGTAGGAAAAAGCTCCATGGAAGGCCCTGAAATAGCAACGGCCAAGGAGCCGACGTGGAGTCCGCCAGGCTCCGCTGGGTCCAGGCCCTGCCAAATACTTGTCATCAAGTCGCCAACAGGACATGGGAAGGGACCAGTGCTCCAGTGGCTGTGGCTCAGACTTGTGACTTGTGTTACTGCCAATGAGGAAGTCGCTGAGCGAGCCCCCAGGAAACCGAAATACCAGCTGGAGCAAAAATGCTCGCGGCAGCAGCCGCGGCTTAACCTCTTGTGGTCTGCGGGGCTGTGGGCGGACGCGAGTCCCGCAGTGGCCCCTCCCTCGAATTCTTCCTAGAATGGTCCAGTTCCTATAGCAACTCCGAGGACTCCTTGGAGGAACTCTTGAGACAGGACTGTTTTATCAATTGTGTGCCCGGAATCAGTCTTGGGCACCACCCCAAATCTACAAGGGGGTAGAATTCTAAACCTTGAACATGGAATCCTGGTGCCCAGAGGCTCCAACCTTTTGCAGACCACTGTAGTGGGTTCCACATTCGGGCCCTGGAGATCAGTGTACCCAAAATGGGATAAAACAAATGCTTGGGACAGACTGCTTGAGAAGAAAGTGGTTTCTGATGATTGGGACCTAGAAATGGGGGCTCTCTGGTGACCACTTCCAGCATTATCAATAGTTGGACATAAACACCTGGAACTAAAGGTGCCTCTTGCTTGCTCTGGTGGCACTTTGTGCCTCCTTCGGAATCCAGTTTAGTGAAAGTCCTAACGGGAATAATTATTCTCTGAAAGACAGATTTACCTAATGCCCTAAATTCCTCTTATTGCATTCCTTCAAGCTAACCTGACACAGATAATCATTTTCCTAACACTGAAATCCAGAATGTAAAAGGCTCTGTGATGTGAGCTGTAATTTCCATGAAGAGATAAAAAAAAATTATGACTTGTAAGATACACCATCTACAATATAAATCACAAGGTTGCCGTTTTTAGGAGTGCAATGGGCCGCCGCTGGAAGCTGGAATTTCAGTGAAAGGGAAAAAATACCTCGGGCTTTCTTTCTCGTGGAGTTTACAGAGGACTTTCATTTATCTTACCAGTTCTTTTAAAGTCTGCTGACATGTCTAAATGCCTGTGATCTGCCACACTTGGTGCCCAGCATTAGAGATAGTGACTAAAGAAACTCATCAAGGGTGGAACCTGTGGCTCAAGGAGTAGGGCGCCAGGGCCATATACCTCAGGGTAGTGGGTTCAAGCCCAGCCCCAGTCAAAACTGCAAAAAAAAAAAAGAAAAAAAAAGAAACTCATCAAAGGGGGCTATTTTCCTGGGGGAGGAGATAATACTAAAACACTGTGCATTAGATGAAAGATTATCCGTGGTGTGTCAACAAAAAATAATCAAGAAGGACACAATCTAGGGTAGGGTGGGGCTGAGACTTTCTGAGGCAATGACTCTTGAGAATTTATAATACTCCTTTGCAGTAATGATGGCATTTCTATCTAATAGAGAAAATCAAAGTTGAGAAAGTCACACGACTACTCCTTACAAAGGGCAGAGCCAACGGTGGAATCCTTATTAACCCAAGTCCCTGCTCTTGGCACTATATTGGTAACAAGTGTTTTCTTTTCACTTTTACTCATGCTAAAAATATTCCCAGTGCAATAAACTCAATCATTTTTAAAAGTGGGCATTTATTTTCCTCCTGAGCTTCTCTTCCTTAAGCTTTCTGAATAGAGTAAGGCTCATAAGAATTCAGAAGCCTGTGCTATATATTGGCTAGTGTTTTCCAGATAGTGGCTTCTAAGTATTATTGCTCTAAAACTCACAAGGGAAGCAAGACAGAAATTACAAAGAGTGGGCAGAATTTGTGTGTGAATGCTGATTTGAGCACCAACGTTGCAAGCATGCCAGAATCTTGGGGGAATTTCTATTGGAGGTAGAGCAACTGGGTCTCAACTGAAGAAAACATTCTCAGTAACTCTGGGAACTACCAGTGTTTTAATTCTTTCTTTTTTGAGACAGAGTCTCACTTTCTCACCCTTCGTAGAGTGCTGAGGTGTCACAGTTCACAGCAACCTCAAACTCTTCAGCTTAAACGATTCTCTTGCCTCAGCCTCCCAAGTAGCTGGAGGTATAGGTGTCTGCCACAACCCCTGACTATTTTTTGGTTGCAGTTGTCATTGTTCTTTAGGAGGCCTGGACCAGGCTTGAATCTGCTGGCCTTGGTATATGTGGCCAACACCCTACTCATTGAGCTACAGGTGCCAAACCCAATGTTTTAATTCTTGAAAATGTTAATGGAAGGGGGATTGGCATCTGGTATCTAGTAGTTTTAACTGATATCCCTGGATGACCAATGAGATTGAACTATTTTTATATTTTAATTGATTTTTTATATGTATTATATTAATTTCTTATAAACAGTTTATCTATACCCTTTGCCAATTTTAATGTTGGAGTGCTTAGCTTTTTTTTTTTTTTTTTTTTGGTTTGACCAAAAAATAAAATCTGAAGAGTTTTGTTTTTAAGAGGAAGAAGAATATTTATATTTATTATAATATAGCAAAAGTTTCATTGGGGATATGATTCTTCTGTTCTGCATGTGATTAATTAGATGCCCTAACACTAATGGACTAACCTATGCTTTCCTGCGCTATTTTAATTCTTAAAATCTCATACTAAAAGAAAATAATCAAACACTTTTTTTTTATAAAATGGTAACTATGTACATTAATGCACTACTGGGGTACAGTGTGGGGTTTTCACATGCAATCCGAAATACTTCCATCAAACTGATCAACACAGCCTTCATGTCATTTTCTCAGTTATAATTTTAAAACGTTTTGATTCTACTCTTAGAGAGTTTCACTTGTACCCCAAGT
>CAUYQV010070524.1:0-14843 GCA_963574575.1 Galagoides demidoff
CTCCTGCCTCCGCCTCCCAAGTAGCTGGGACCACAGGCGCCCACCACAACGCCAGGCCATTTTTTGGTTGCAGCCATCATTGTTGTTTGGCGGGCCCGGGCTGGGGATTCGAACCCGCCACCTTAGGTGTACGTGGCTGGCGCCTTAGCCAATTGAGCCACAGGCGCCGAGCCGCCTTTGCTTTTCTATGTGAATTTTATTTTTATTTTATTTTTTTGAGACAGTCTCAGTTCGTTGCCCTTGGTACAGTGCCGTGGTATCACAGCTCACAGCAACCTCAAACTCTTGGGCTCAAGAGATTCTCTCGCCTCAGTCTCCCAAGTAGCTGGGACTATAGGCGCCTGCCACAACGCCCCACTATTTTTTAGAGACGAGCTCTCACTCTGGCTTAGGCTGGTCTTGAACCCGTGAGCTCAAGCAGTCCAGCCACCTCGGCCTCCCAGAGTGCTGGGATACAGGCATGAGGCACCGCGCCTGGCTCTACCTGAGCTTTAGAGTCACCTGAATTTGGAATTTGTTCTCTGGCATGGCTTATACTTTCATTACACTTAGTTTATGTCAGTAAGTGGTTTTTATGACTGTTTTGCATGTTTTTATCCTTTGTAGAAATTATATTGTGCTAGGTTTCTGCCTCTTGCTCTCTTCATTCAGAAAAAAGTTACCAACTCAATAAAACAGCGATTCTCAATCGGATGCCTGATGTGAGTTGAAAAATCTATAAACATGTGAACGCTGATGTAAAACAGAGGTGTGTTATGTGCACATGGTGGCTTATAAATATTAAGAAATGTTTTGACACTCCTCCCTACAAGAGGTGGAGCCCCCAAACTTACAACAACAAGAAGAGGGCAGAGGGATGCATGCTACTCCCGAGACTGCTTCATAAGACTCCACAGCTCCCTCTGCATGCAGTGGGGTCACCTACTCTGGGGAAAACCAGTTGATGTGTGATGAGGACACGCAAAAGAGAAACTGAGACCTCCTGCCAAAAGCCATGTAAACGAGCCGCCTCGGATGCGAATCCCCTAGGCCCAGTCAGGCCTTTGCTCCTAACATCTTCACTCAAACTTGGAGGACCCTGAGGCAGAAGCGTTCAGCTAAGCCACTCCTGGATTTCCTGATCTTCAGAAACTGTGAAATAATACATTCTACTGCTTTAAGTTCCTAAATTTGGGGGTAACTTGTTACATGATAGCTAAGCAAACACAGTGCACTTTTTTGAGGATAGAGTCTGTAATTTTCATTAGTTCTCAGAATAATTAGTGACATCAAAAATGCTTAAGAATTACTACTGTAGGCCAGGCAAGGTGGCTCATGCCTGTAACCCTAGCACTCTGGGAGGCTGAGATGGGTGGATTGCCTGAGCTCAGGAGTTTGAGACCAGCCTGAGCAAAAAGTGAGAGATTCCGTCTCTACTAAAAATAGAAAGACTAGCTGGGCATTGTGGAGGAGACTGTAGTCTCTGCTACTCAGGAAGCTGAGGCAAGGGCATCTCCTGAGCCAGAGTTTGAAGTTGCTGTGAGCTATGACACCACAACACTCTACCCAGGGCAGAGTGAGCTCTGTATCAAAAAAACAAATAAAAAAAATTACTGCTGTAATACACTAGATTTCTATCAGTTTTCAGTCTTCATCCTTTGCTTCCTATTGTTTTTTTTAATACAAGTTTGAAATAAGGTTCACCAAGTGAGAAGATGAAATTCTCCAAAGCAGGCTTGGCACCTGTGGCTCAAGCGGCTAAGGTGCCAGCCGTGTAACACCTGAGCTGGTGGGTTCGAATCCAGCCCGGGCCCGCCAAACAATGATGGCTGCAACCAAAAAATAGCTGGGCGTTGTGGCAGGTGCCTATAGTCCCAGCTACTTGGGAGGTGGAGGCAGGAGAATCGCTTGAGCCCAGGAGTTTGAGGTTGCTGTGAACTGTGATGCCAAGGCCCTTGAGGCTCTGCCTCAAAAAAAAAAAAAAAAAAAAAAAATCTCCAAAGCACTAGGAGGCTCAAAACAGTTTGTTCATCCACGGTTTTGTTTTGTTTTGAGACAGAGTTTCACTTTCTTGTCCTCAGTATAGTGCCCTGGCATCATAACTCACAGCAACCTCAAATTCTTGGGCTCCAGTGATCCTCTTGCCTCAGCCTCCTTAGTAGCTGGGACTACAGGCGCCAGTCACAACGCCTGGCTTTTAGAGACGAGTCTTGCTCTGGCTCAGACTGGTCTTGAACCCATGAGCTCAGGCAATTCATCCACGGCCTCCCAAGTGCTGGGATTGCAGGTGTGAACCACCACACCTGGCCTTGTTTATCTACTTTTGAGGCAGGGTCGCTCACTCTATAATCTCAGTGATCATAGCTCACTGCAGCCTCAAATTCCTGAGCTTAAGAGAACCCCCCCAACTCAGCCTCCCAAGTAGTGGGACCGCAGGGGCCTGCCATATGCCTGGCTAATTTTTCTATCTTTTGTAGACATGGGGGTCTCACTCTTGCTCTGGCTGGTATCGAACTCTTGAACTCAAGCAATGCTTCCCCCTTGGCCTCCCTGAGTGCTGGGATTACAGGTGTAAACCACTGTGCCTGACCAAAGTGAATGTTTCAAAATACTATAGTATAGCTACAGTATAACAAAATACTATAGAACTACTGGATACAGTGAAGTGTTTGTTTGTTTTTTTAGAGACAGAGTCTCACTTTGTCAACCTTGGTAGAGTGCTGTGGCATCACAGCTCACAGCAACCTCCAACTCTTGGGCTTAGGCGATTCTCTTGCCTCAGCCTCCTGAGTAGCTGGGACTACAGGTACCTGCCACAACACTAGGCTATTTTTTGTTGCAGTTTGGCTGGGGCCGGGTTTAACCTGCAACCCTTGGTATATGGGGCTGGCGGCACCCTACTCACGGCATCACAGGTGCTGCCCTGTCCTGCTATCCATTACTGTTAGCGTTCCTCTTCTACATTCCTCAGTAGCTATGTAGCATACAGGTTCTTAGGGAAGGACTCAGTGCTCACCATCCTCAAAGACCAGATTAAAATTCATCTTGCCATTCTTGCATAAGACCTATGTCTAAAGCTGTGGTTAAAAGATGGTTTTTCCAGTTGCGTTCAGTGGTATATGTGTGTAGTCCCAGCAACTTGGGAGGCTAAGGTGGGAGGATCCTTTGGGCCCAGGTGTTTGTGTCCAGCCTGGGCAATGGAGAGTTTGTCATAAAATAAAACAAAACAAAAACACCCCT
Source organism: Galagoides demidoff (assembly GCA_963574575.1). Taxonomy (NCBI): domain Eukaryota; kingdom Metazoa; phylum Chordata; class Mammalia; order Primates; family Galagidae; genus Galagoides; species Galagoides demidoff. The sequence continues at coordinate 3,220 of CAUYQV010070524.1, forward strand.
TTTTTTCTCTCAGAAACCCAATATATAAAACACATCCAAGTGGCTCAGGCAGAAAGGGGATAGGAATAGCCAAGGAGAGTTGGAGCCTAGAACACCTTTATTTGTCCTCCACCTTGCTTTCTCCTAAGGTAGTTTCATGGGCTCTGCGACAATCTGAAAACCCATACACTTGTCACTGATTTTTAGCCTTGCTATACATTAGAGTCACTTGGGAAATTTTAAAGGAAAAGCTAGGGCCTTATCTTAAATCAACTAATCTGTGTGTGGTGACTTTTTATTTTACATTTTCCAGGTGATACTGATATACCATGAGGTTAAGAACCCCTGGGCTAGCGTGCCTGCTTCAAATAGGCACTATTCATTGTGGGCTACTATCGCCTCTCTTTTTTTCAGGTGCTCATAAAAAAAGTAAAAAAGGCCATCAATAAAAATGCTTAATGGGGCATCATTTTTCCCAAAAGTCAAGAACAAAGAGGACCTAGTATGGAGATGCAGATGACACACTGAAAAGGCAATTTCACCATCATCTATTATCTGGTCAGGCACACAGCAAGACATATATTCTACCATCTGCTAAATTAGAAAAACAACTAGTCTTAAAAATAAATAAAGGTAAGTATTATAGATACATATAATCAGTCCTTAAAAGAATAGGGAAGGTAAATGTATTAACTGTGTAGATCATGCTCATTTGCCTCTTGAGAGAAGGCTTCTCTCCTCAAATTCAATAGAGGAGTGATTAGAAAAATCAGGTCCCTAGATTGCTTTATGATACAATGAATGTATACAAGTGATCAAGTTCTTAGGGGAAAAAATGTACCAGAAGGACACAGTGGTAATCTCTGTTGTATTTTGGATACCACAGCATACAGTCAGGATATGAATTCCTAGATTAGGACACATTTTCGATTCTTTTCTTGGTTCTCTTAAGAACTTAGTGGAAATGATGTATATTCTCCACAGGCTGACCTCAAGTTCCTGGCTGCAAAAATGATTTAACATCTCACTCTGAAATTATCTACTAAAGCAACAAAATTCTTGCTATCTCAGTGTAAAAGCAGCAGCCAGAAATTCATTCCTACACAGAATAACAGCTCGTCATTTACCCACATGGTAAAACATTCAAACCCCCCAAAGTTATTCCAGGGATTCAGGTTTCATTTCTTCCTTTAAAAAGACATTTTCCCCTTGATACTCAGAAGGACATAACAAAGCTATAGAAAACAAAAGTTAGGGCACTGAACTGGGCTGCAGCAGAAGGCACATGGACACTGTCTCTCATCCTGCTCCCTTCTTCACACATGTAGTTTCCCTACCCAGAAGAGGAAGAGAAATAGTAGTCACCGTGACAATAATGATTTGGGATTGCATAAAATAAATAATTTTTGGTTGAACAAATACCTGGCACCTCAACCTCAAGTAGTTCAGTCTGAGACTTAACTTTCCAGGTTTCAGGATGTTAAGAAATTCTGGGGCTACTTTTGTCTCAAAATTGAGTCTTAAGATGCTTTAAGGACACTAACTGTGGTAGCCATTTACTGGGTAAATTGTATTTATTATGATTCCTTTACTTTGTCTCTGCTCTCCCATCCCATCTTCCCAGCACTCTAATCCTGTTATTTATAACTTCCTAGGGGACAAGAAGTATCTAAATTCTTATCTGTGGTGTTTTGTCATGAATTATGTATTATATAACCATTATATGAACTGACAGCAGCTATGTATGGGCTTGGAGACAAAAGGATTAAGATATACTAAAAAAAAAGCTATGATCAAATGAACACATGTATAAAAGCTAAACTATATTTCAAGTTTTTTGCTCACTGTTGCTACATTTCGCCAATATCAGCAGTACTACACCATTTAATAAAAGAAGATCCATTAAAAGTTCCTTTTAATGAAATCTCTAAAAAGACCCCATTCAATCTCTAAAAAGTATGGCTTAAAATTTTACTCAGAACATCCTGGTTAATGAAGGGACTATAAAGTCAAATCCCTACAGGAACTAGGCAGGTGAGATAAGTGAACAGGCAAGTTGTCAAACAAAGAGCTTATGCCTGGTATGAGGGCTGAGTTCAGTCCTGAGTTCCATTCGTTGGTTGCTACGTGAGAATGTAGGCCCTAAGTTATCAGAAATTTCTATTTTTCAAAAGAAGCTAGAAATCCACGTATTTCTAGATATTTTCATCTAAAATATCTAAGTTCTACATGTTGGCAAGTAACTAAATTAAAAAGCAATGTATAAAAGAAAAAAACAAAACACAAACCAAATAACCAATACCAAATGGGGCAGACCAAGCAAAACATGCTTGCAGGCTAAATCTAGTCTGTGCCTGATAATTTGCCATCTCTACGAAAGCAGTTCTGGTTTTTAAGGAAGGGGTTCTAGTTTTTAAGGAAAAGGCATTCTGTAATCAAAGACCAGGAAAGGAGGCAGGTCAGGTGGGAAAGGTTATGAGGCTAAAAATGTCTTTCTAGGAGGAAAAGTCCAGAATATTTGGTTACCCTCTAAAACAATACAAAGAACAAAATGGAAATTTACCATATCCTGATTTTCTTGAATTCTGTTACCTGGCTCTCACTTCCCATCCAGATGTGGAGCTTGACAAGAATAGGAAACATGATCATTCTGGTATTCTAATACCAAGGAGGGGTTGGTTGAGTCAAAAAATTAACAACTCTAAAAATTAATTCATTCAATAAAAAATTACTGAGTGCCAGGCACTATTCTGGGGATTATCAGAAGGAACAAAATTAGATCCCTCCCCACAAAATCTCTTCCCTCATGGAGTTTACCTTCCAACAGGAGAAAACAGATTTAATGGATAAGTCACTTAGAATTTTAGAAGATGCTAAATGCTATGAGAACAAAAGAGGGAAGTATGAGGTGGAGTGGTCAAGACAGGAGGAAGCAATATTGAGGACAGAAGAGGCCTTCCAAAAAACGTGCTATCTGAGTAAAGGCCTGAAGGAGGTGCGGGGACAGGATAGCCTAGCTATCTGAGAAAAGACATTCCAGGCACAAGTAGTCAATGCAAAGGCCTTGGGTAGGAGTGTGTCTAGAATACAAGGCAAGTAGTAAAGAGGTCAGCATGATGATAGCACAGCAAGCAAGGAGGCCACTGTGAAGACTTGGGTTTTAGTCCTTTTGATTTCTGAGCAGTGGACATAGTCTAACTTTGATTCTGTTAGGATCACATTCACTGCTGTATTGAGAACAAAATGAAGAGGCACAAAGGATGAAGTAATACGTGAAAAGGCCATTAAAATGATCTTGGAGAAAGATTATTTTAGCTTGGACCAGAGTGGTAGCAGCAACATCAATCAGGAGTGACTAGATTCTGAACGCATTATTAAAATGGAGCCAGAACCACCTGAGAGATGTGTGTGAATATTTATTGATATAAAATGAATCAAATATAACTACTGTGTTTTCAAAGATATCAGGGTACATTTTCTTTTTCTTATTTTGTTTTGGTTACATCAAAGAAAGATAATAGATGCTCTGAGAATGGAAGCTTTTAGAAGGGCAAATTCATCTCTTCCTTTGGCTTTGATGCAAAATTAGAACAGTAGTTAAAACACATGCCCTGTTTAATTAGGATGGCTATTATTAAAATACACACAATCCCAGAAAATAACAAATGTTACGAGGATGTGGAGAAAAGGAAACCTTGTTGCATTGCTGGTGTAAATGTGATATGGTACACACACATCTGGTACAGCTGTGTATGAAAATGGTATGGCAGTTCCTCAACAAAATTTAAAACAGCAGAACTACCATGGGATAGTAGTAGATAGTACTAGTATCTACTAGTAGTAGATAATTTCACTTTTGAGAACTGAAAGCAGAGACTTGAATACATAGATACTGGTACACCATGTTCAGTAGCACTATTATTCATAATGGCCAAAAGGTGGAAGCAACCCAAGTAACCACTGATTGATGAGTGGAGAAACATAATGTGGTATATACATACAATGGAATACTATTCAGCTTTCAAAATGAAGGAAATTTTGACACATGCTATAATATGGATGAATTTTGAAGACCTTATTCTAAGTGAAATTAGCCAATCACAAAAATACACATATTATATATGAATATACTTTATGAGGTTCCTAGATTCCATAGAGATAGAAAGTAGAATGGTAATTACCATGGCCTAGGAGAAGAGATACTGGGTATAGAACTTCATTGAGGAAGATGAAAAAGTACTAGAGATAGATGGTGATAATGGATTTAATGCCATAGATCTGTACATACTCAAAATTGGTTAAAAGCATGAGCTTTATGTTATTTATATTTTACCCCCCAAATAAAAAGGCAGGGTGAGAAGCACAATAAAAAACTGCTTTGTCTAACTCAAAAAGCAACAAGACTCCCCTAAACCATAGCTCCAGCCAGGCCGCTTGACCATTTATGAACTGTTTGTGCTGGACAATTTACTTCATTGGGTTTAATTTCCTCATCTGCAAAATAGCAATAATCCTCCCTCAAAACATTGTGGGGTTTAAGTTAGATAATATGTGTAAAGTTCTTAGAAAAGTGTCTGGCACATATTAAGCACTCAAATGAATACAAGCTATTTTTATTAGCATAAGCAAGCCACTTGCTGAGAAATAAACAACATGGAAGATCTGATGATCCAGGAAGTGAGTTACTCACTCTATTCAGCTAAATCATCAATATGGAGATGCACAATCTTTATAACTAAAGAGGCCACACAACGACTAGGCGGTTTTGTGGAGTTTGCTATAATTAAATTCAGATATAAGATATTTTGAAGATTCCTGAAAATGTCTCAAGTTACTTGAGAATTATCATATAAATACTACATTGATTCCACAGTAAAGAAGTAGGGTAAATTATGAAACTATATCCTAATTCAAGTCTTTTCATATTAGCAATGGAAAGAACTACGGTAATATTATGTCATTCTTTCTTTTATCTAATATTTACTGTCTACCATGTATCAGCTTCACATACACCTATACATATACTGAATACATACGCTATACATGTTCATATATACACGAATACCAAGTTGTATCTAAGCAATAAAACAAAAAAAAGCTCCAAAATATCTTTTAAATTATAGTGATTTTAAAATGTTTTCTATGTTAGGCTGTTTGATTAAGAGTAATATCTTTTGATATGAAAGATTTTAAAAACCTGATTATTATGAATCTACAGAAAATAAAAATTGGAACAAAACTGAAGTAACTGGCCTCTTGCTGGCCATTAACCTAAATTAATAATACAAAAGACAAATTAGGAACTCAATTTTTCAAGTGCAAAACAGATATAGTAAACTTCTGCAATCAGCATACATGGCAGAAATGGCAATGATTTTATTTTCAACTCTTTTCGAAATCTGAAATTTATATGTATTTCATGATTGCTTATAGTAATAAAGTCTAGTTCCTAGAAATACTAGTTAGTTCCTTTTATACATAAATATACCATCACAGCACAAATTGGGCAAAGAAAAAAACCTTCAAGTCTAGTTCACTTCAGGAAGTATTAAAAATTAAAGAAACTATTTATATAGCTCTCAATATAATGAGACAACAATAATGGGGCTTGACTGAAGTAGAATAATGAAATCCTTTATTTTTTATTTTTTTATTTTTTTGAGACCATGTTTTACTCTCTTGGCTAGGCTGGAGTGCTGCAGCATCAGTCTGGCTCACAGCAACCTCCAACTCCTGGGTTTGAGCAATCCTCCTGCCTCTGCCTCCTGAGTAGCTGGGACTACAGGCACTGCTCCAACTCCGAGCTAATTTTTCTCCTTTTAGAAGAGATGATGTCTCATTCCTCCCAGAGTGCTGGGTTTATAGGCATGAACCACTGTTCCTGGCGGTATAACAGAATCTTGCCCTGTGCTGAAGAAACTATCTGTATAGCTGTAGGTATAGGTATAGCTGAGACAAATATGGTCAAGAAGGAAACATCCTTGAGTCTAGTACAATGATTTTAAGCTTTTGGATCTGATTATGAAGTAGTGTGGAGTGCTAAGAATGTAAGGAGGTATCCTATGGTTCTACCCACTTTTGGCCATCTCTTCTTCCTACCTCTCTATAAAGCAGCACTTTAACAACACCTCTTTAGACCTCTAGATACCTGTGCAGTCAGCCTGAAAGCCACTAGTCTACAATGAGGCAAATGTCATTAGACACACATCTTTTGATTGATGTTTAGAATGATGTACAAACCTTATCAGTCAATTGTATTTTATCACCTATAGATAAGGGACCTCCGTGCTCAGGTGAATCAAAGAAACAGGTATAAAAGTTAGAAATCTGGTTTCCTTTTGCTATACGACCAAAGTTTATCCGAAAACTTTTAACTAACCTGGCTAGACACACACCAAAAACTTTATGTGGCATATAAAAGATGGTTCTGTTTAGTGCATTTTGTATAAAGTTGCTATAGAAAGTCATTTCCAGTCCATTAAATACATTTATTTTGACACAAAAAGGATTGTTGTAATATTAACTGTCTCCCATAGCCTGAAAGTAAGTTCCTTACAATTCTTGGTTTCAAATTCCAGTAAAGGATTACAGGTTACCTTGGTGCATTGGTCAGAATCCACTTAAGTTTTTGACAATGGGACTAGAGCCAACTGGATGAAGGTGAATTTCTCCGCTTCTGTCAATACTAGTAACTGTTGTAAGTACATGCATCATAAGAAAAGCAGACTAGGATCTTGGGAATTCTCACTGGTGGGGAAGGGGAGTAAGCGATCCTTTTAGATGCTGACTTTATAAGCTTGTCTAGATTCGTAAAAAGTTATCATAAAAATTTTTAGGGGAAAAGTTCTCTTAGCCCTGTAGATTACTCTCTAGAGCAAAGGGTACTTTCGCTTGCAAAGTACTTTGTTTCACAGGCACCATTTGAAGAAATATTTTAAAGTAACATATTAATCATCCTACCATGCTTTTTCACCATAAAGGAAGACTTCAGAGAAAAACAGATGCAAATCTATCTGAAGGGGTAAGATGTGATGCTACTTGAAAAACACATATTTATAGTTATAATGAATAATGTCTAAGAAATACAACAAGATTTCACAATGATTATTCTGACCATACTAACACACCATTCTATGACTACTATATGCTAAGTCCAAAGGCTGAAGGTTACAATTAGAATCTTACTTATTTAAGCCTAAGTATAGAACCTTCTATGACAGAGAGCCAAGACAGTAGTATCAAACACAGTAGTTACTGATTTAAACAAAAGGTGGCCTTTAAAAATCTAATATCACTTTCATAATGTAACACAATTCTATTTCCCATACTATTGTGAAAGATCCTGCAGTGATCTTTTGTTTTCTCTAAGCTCTTTATTATAGTAGCATTTCAGTGCTTGCTATATTAGCTAAATGATTATTAGCATTACAGAGGTGACCTACCAAATGAAATCAACAATATACTTTGAGATGCAAAGACATCAACCATCCATGAGTACTAATGAGTTTTCTATCTTAGTTGACTGTGTCTACACATCCTAGTACATAAGATGTGCTCAATGTAATTTCTACCTTCATTTAAAATTGAAACTTTTCAGGTAGTATATTTTAATGGTTAAAATCAAAAGATATAAAACATTAAATTGGTATTGAAATATAGTTTGTGGAATGGAAAAAGCTAATAAGGCTAAATTAGAATGACAACTTCTATAATTAGGTAAAGGAAAAAACATGATCCCTCTGTCTTAGCTTCGAATACTTAATAGAGACATCCAATTTGTAACATCTAAATGGTGGTAGTGCTAGGAATATATTGCTTAGAGTCATTGCTATCTTTTTTTCCCAAAAACCTTTTTTGCTAGGAGATACTCTACAAGATCTTGCTAAGGCTAACAGCACCATGGACGGTAAAAGTTAACACCACCTACTCAGTGCTTACTCAGGCCCTATACATTATGACTAATAAGGAACAGATCACTTCTTTCACTTCTGACAACCCACTACTTGCATGTCAACAGGGTATGTTATATTTTTTTAAAAAGGATCTAATTTTGTAGATAATGATTGTCTATCCTTGATCCCCTACAACATGATCCACATCACACTCTAGAGACTATTAGTAAAAAACACAGCATGTTGACATCACAGATAATGCCCAAAGGGGAAAGGGTACACACCTTTATAATGCTCAGTAATGAAACCAAGAAAAAATTGAGCTCTAATAACCCCTAATAAGTGGAGACTAAGATATTTACCTGGGAATGAGGTTAAGTGGGGGATGAAAAGGATGGACAGGGAATAGAAGGATGGAGAGGTGGTTTATCTTGGGATAAAAGAGAATTACTATCTTTAATTTGTAAGTACTGACTCAGAGAAGACTTCAGAGAGTCTCTGGTTTGTCCCTGTCAGTGCACTAATGTATCTGTTAAGAGATGATTCCCTAAGTGTTTGTTTGATTAAAATTCACTGTGGAGCTGACTTCCTTCCTTTCAATAGTGATGTGCCTTGCTGCATTATTTTATTGACTTGTAAGGCTTTTTTATGCAAGAAGAAAGATAGAATGTATGGAACCCACATTTAGATTTCTGAGAGAGACTGAAAAATCAAATAATCAACTTAAATACTTGGTCTAAGTGATACCTTATAAAATCTCAATCTATGGAAAAAGAAGGCAAAGAGTAAGTAATATAACACTGTTTTAGTTTCTAATGGTAGATATCTAAAAACATCAGCTCTCTTAATACTTGAGAAAGGATAATGAGCATGTTGAAAATACAAGGCAAACCATTTCTTGCAGTATTACCCTTTCTCATTCACTTGGAGCCATTAAGGCACTAACTATAAAACTGCCTTTAAAAACAACATTAAATGGAAAGCTTCCAAATCCACAAGAGAAAAGAAACACTTGGGAAATGAAAGATAAGGAAGTGAAAGGCAAATTTCCAACTTAAAGGTATAGCCATAATTAGATGCAAAGAAATGTGATACTATACTTTGGTTTTGCATTTTTGTATTCTTCAGTGTCTGTGTCCTCATCCTCTGAGTACCAATTATCTCCTCTTCCTCCAGCCAAGAGGCCCCTGGCCGCCAACAGTCCTGCAGCATTCCCATAGCCAGTGTATTTCAGGAGGCTATCCACTGCAAAAATAGAATAGAGTTTTAGATAGGAATCCCTGGATCCTCACTGTCATCACCAACCATTCAGCAACAGAGGGAGGCTGGAGATATGTGCCATGGCAGTATACCTATAAACTGAGAGGTTTGCTAAGTATAGTAGGGTTATACTGAACTACCTACAAATTCTCCTATGTGCTCTGTAGACTAAAAGTCATTTTTAGGAATTGGAAATTCAAATAAAGCCCTTCTGAACATAACTTTGTGGCTGTGACTGTGTAAATAATTAAGGCCTTTAATTGAATGTTGACAAAATGATATCCTAAAGACAAACTTAAGAAACAAAACATAACACAATACCTTATCTGCATATAAAGCCATAGTAAAATATACATCTGAAATACTACTGTAATTCAGAGCACTTATCTCAAAAAAAGACAAAGCTGGAGAAGATTCAGAGAAGGGCAATTAAAATGACTTTGGATACCTGAAAGTATTAGTGGGTAGGGAAATAGGAGGATAAGAAAAAGGGATTATTGGCTCACATCTATAATCTTAGCACTTAAGGACACTGAAGAGGGAGGATGCTGGAGCCCAGGAATTAGAGACCAGCCTGTGCAACATAGCAAGTTGAGAACAGTGACATGTACCTGTCATCCCACCTACTTGGGAGGCTGAGGTAACAGGACTGCCTGAGACTGAGTGTTCAAGGTTACAAGGGAGCTGTGATTATGCCATGGAGCAGGACCACTGTCCCTAAATAAAATAAAGTAAAATAAAATAAAATAAAACAGGATAGAAATAAGATTTATATCAGATTTATAACATCATGAAGGAAATAGATAGAATGAATATCCCAAGATAGAGTTGTTTGTTAAATTTTCAAATACCTAGACTAGAGGGTATCTCCCTTAACATTTGAAAACAGGTGGTTTGGGAATAAATAAAAGGAAGCCCTGCTTTCAAAGAATAGAGCAAACTGGTGAAATTTGTGAAAAAGGAAACACAGGCTAATAATATGAATTGATTCAATGAGGCAGCAATTAGTCATTTTCAATATTAGAGCTACTGGTAACTGTGGTTTCTTTAAAAATAATTCTTGGTGAGTGCTGGATACAATTCTATTAGAATTTAATGAGGGATCACACTGCTACAATCTGAACGCCTTATGAATAAATTTAATAGGCTCCTTTTTGCCATCAGTGTCTCCCAAGATGTAGTGATTATTAGGGGAAGAAATGATTAATGTTCAGTGTACATAAGTATTCTTAATATCCATGGAGATTGGACATGACCATAATGCCACGGACAGATACAAAGTCACTGAAAATAAACCATCACAGATCTAAATCTGCACAGAGTCCTTCACAGACAGGAGGTGATACTATTATTGTAAGCATTGCTGATAAAGATTATATATATATTTTTAAAAACAAATAAGAATATTTAGTGGTTCCAGAAAAGAATATTCATTGAAATTACAAAAGTCTAAATTAAGATGATATAAATAAATCATTTAAACAAATATACTTAAAAAGAAAATATCAACAATTTAAAAAGACACAAAACAGCTAAAGATTAAAAGAGTTTAAGCACGTACAGGTTATGAAAGGCCAAAACAGGTTAAATAGTTAAAAAAAACACTAATTCCTTTTTTTGTAGATAATCTCTTAGGAGATTTTGAGAAGCTAGCTAATGATAAAAAATAGTAAGAAAAAAAATATCTCTTGGGAAGCTAGCCAATAATAAAAATCCCTGACACTTTCATGAAAATAATGTTTACTGATCTTTCAGTGGAACAAACATTAAGTGCCAACACTGTGACAGTGTGGGTTACAAAGATGATTTAAGACATAATCTGCTTCAACACAGAGAATCTTTTTCCTTCCAGCCAAATACTATAATATTGCAAATCCAAATTAGTAGCTTCCTCTAATTAATGTACTTTCTTCCAATCTCACACTCCTTCATTCCTTGTTTCACAGAACTATCCAAGATACCTTTGTGATGCAAAAAATATGATTCTGTTACCTTCTGGGATAAAATCTCTAGTGTCTCCCGCTAAAGGCTATGCTCAAATTCAAAAACAGGTCCTAAAGGGGTCTTCATCTTCTGGTCTGTGCTTTCTTTTCCAATCTATATTGCAGATTCCTCACATCTTGAACTAGTATCTTTTCTGTACACACCAAGGCGATTTCCCATTTCTCTATCTCCTGTCAAGACTTTCTCTGATTGGGTGGTGCCTATGGTTCAGTCCGTAGGGCACTGGCCCCATATATGGAGGGTGGCGGGTTCAAACTTGGTCCTGGTTAAACGGCAACAAAAAAAAAGCCGGGCATTGCAGCAGTCGTCTGTAGTCCCAGCTGCTTGGGAGGCTGAGACAGGAGAATCACTTAAGCCCAAGAGTTGGAGGTTGCTGTGAACTATGTGACATCACAGCACTCTACTAAGGGCCACAAAGTAAGACTCTTTATATATATATATTAAAAAAAAAACCCAAAACATAAATCAGGTCATATGACTCCCTTGATA
>CAUYQV010070533.1:0-14335 GCA_963574575.1 Galagoides demidoff
TTTTTTGTGAGACAGTCTCAAGCTGTCGCCCTTGGCAGAGTGCTGTGGTGTCACAGCTCACAGCAACCTCAAACTCTTGGGCTTAAGTGATTCTCTTGCCTCAGCCTCCCAAGTAGCTAGGACTACAGGCACCCACCACAACGCCCAGCTATTTTTTGTTGTTGTGGTTGCAGTTGTCATTGTTGTTTAACAGGCCCCGGCTGGGTTTGAACCTATCAGCCTTGGTGCGTGTGGCTGGTGCAATAATCACTATGTTATGAATGCCGAATGAAAATTCTTGAAAGAAAGATCAAACCTGGAAGGAGTCAGGTTGTCCACCCCAATCCAATCAGTTACGGCTGGAGGATAGAATAGCACAAAAGTATAGCTGTGGAGTGGAGGCAAGTACTCAGAAAATTAGGATAACTGTTGCTCCAAACTATTACTCTTTTTTTTTTTTTTTTTTTTTTGAGACGGAGACTCAAGCTATTCCCCTGGGTATAGCCATGGCATCACAGCTCACAGCAACCTCCAACTCCTGGGCTCAAGCGAGTCTCCCGCCTCAGCCTCCCAAGTAGGTGGGACCACAGGCTCCTGCCACAACGCCTGGCCATTTTTTGGTTGTAGCCATCATTGTTGTTTGGCGGGCCCGGGCTGGGGATTCGAACCCGCCACCTTAGGTGTACGTGGCTGGCGCCTTAGCCGATTGAGCCACAGGCGCCAAGCCTAAACTATTACTCTTCAGGGATCTGTGCTTTTCTAACCTCTAGGATTCAGAAATGCTTGAGTAGTAGCTAGGTTTCTCCAGTACAGCTCAATGTACTTCAAAGCTGCTGAATCCTCCATAAGGCTTCCATAACAGCTTTGGGAAACTTCTTGGTGGAGAATTCTGCAAAACCACTAGAGACCAGTATCTTTGCCCTTCATGGCAATGACAACCATTATTGTGCCTTCCATGAGATTTTCCCCATTCACAATACCTTCTTTAGTATTCTTTCTCCTAAGTCCATGTGTTGCCCAGCTTGTCTAGGAGAGAGCCCAAGCCCAAGGTCAAGGTATTATTAGATGTACTGCTCTAATTTTCCTTTTCCGGAGATTTTAATGAATTCCCAAATATGCCATGTGGCTGTATTCTAAATCCTTAGACCCGGTAAGAGTCAAATACACAACCAGTTTTACCTAAGTAAAGTTCTCACCAGAAAACTCTAATGGTGGAATTCAGATCCTCAGTAGAACGGGATTTGCTGATTTGAGTGGGGTTTGGAGTCCTGAATTAGGCTAAGAACCAAGGTCTAAAAGCGCCAGTGATCAACCATATGCAGAATAAGTCAGGATGTTTCCTATGGTCTCAGAATTTTGAATAAAGTCCCAAAGCTGGGGACATTAAATACTAAGTATTCACACAAAATCTAAAAAGACTTAATAAAACAGGCAAAGCCAGTCCAGCAATTACTACTCCATCCATATTATATAAAACTAGATTCTTTGAAGGGGCCATGTAGGAGTAGATAGGTCTTTGACATGGTTTCTCCAAGAGACATAGTCACAGGGACAGGCAAGTCTGCAATAAGGAGACTTACTTGGTCAACTCACCTCCGTCTGATTATCTGCAAAGCTTCCCAACTCATAGGTCTCATTTGTGCTTCCTAGTATAGCAGACTCGTTACTGTGGGGGACTCCACCACTATACAAACAACTAGATCCCACATAAAATGAATTTTTTATTACATGGCTAGACTCAAATGAAATAAGAGAAAGCACCAAGGTGAAAAAATGAAGCCACGCTACAACATAATTCTTGATTGGAAATGCAGCAAGTGGATGAGCATAAAGAAGGCAGAATGTTTCTGAAGGCAGGTGCTAACATGTCCAGGAACTGGCTTGGGGCTGGAGAGCAGGCTAGATTCCAGAAGGAAGCAGGGTAGAAAGAGATTTTACCTAGCCGTGGGGATGCTGCTAAGGGTCACAGAAAATCAGCCTCAGTGGAGGGCCCTGGAAGAACCCCACAGGTATGGAGATGAACTATAACCACACTAAGACAGTCCCGTCTGGTTCCTAATCCGTCCTCCCCAATTCCACATAGAGAAGGGAGAGAGACCAAGAGTCATCAAATGAGAAGCAAGGAAAAAGAGAATAAGAGAAAGAAAGAGAAGACTCTGCTTCCTGCCCCTGTGAGATTGCTGAAGCAGGGAGAAGATTTAACTTGAGCAGGCTCAGTACTGCATCTAAAAATGACTGAAAAGCTATGAATGCAGAAGGGAGAGCCAAGAGCATGATTGCAGGCAATGACGGGAGAACAGACTTCGTTGAGTTCTGCCCCTACAATAAACAACTTATTCCAGGCAGAGTTGTCTCACAGGATTGTGTATAAACTTTGGTGAGATTCCATGAAGATGCCCTAAAAATTAGCATGGTACAAAGAAGTAAGGAAACCTGGCCTCCAAACAACAAATTGAAGGCAACTTTCATGGTTCATGTTTACAGATACTTGTAAATACCACAACCCAAATCATATCCAGAGGAAACATGCTTTTAAAAATGTCTGATGTAATTCAGTTAGAGCAAAAGATGCTTCCCCCGAATCTTTGTCAGAAAGATATATATTACTTTCCATGTCTAGAGGATTTCTGACTTTATTTTTAATTTCAGATTGATACAGAGGTTACATTGTTTTCATGTCTAAGGTGAAGTTCAAGTTGTAGTTGAGCCCTTCACCCAGGGGGCGTGCTGAACATCCTCACAGTGTGCATACTAGGTGGCTCCTGCCAATCACCCTCCTCTTCCCCTCTCCCGGGCATCCTCTCCCCTCCTCCTCACTAGACTATACTTGTGTTTTTCTTTAGTGTGGGCATGTAGTTGTTTACACACTGGTTTCATATTAGTCTTGAGTAAATTGGATACATTTTTCCTATTCTTGTGATACTTTACTAAGAAGAATGTGTTTCAATTCCATCCAGGTAAACACAAAAGATGCAAAGTCTCCATCTTTTCTTATGGCTGAATGATACTCCATGGTATACATGTACCATAGTTTGTTAATCCATTCATGCGTTGATGGGCACCTGGGTTGCTTCCATGTCTTGGCAATTGTATTTATTTCTGACTTCTTTGAGAAAATAATGCACATGCAGTATTGGAAGCTCCATAATTTGGATGCACTAAGAGAGGGGGAGAGAGGTAAGGGAGGGTTTAACCAGAGCAATGAAAAGGGTGAGAGCTGTTTACAGAGTTAACAGAGTGGGTCATCTGTGTTGTTCTTCTGTGTGATCACAATGTCAAACAATCCAGCCCGTATTTAGGAAGGGTAACAACTAAGATTAACATGAATGACTTAAGTGGAAACCATCACAAGTCAGTGAGCCTCAGAAGTTGCACAGTAATGTGTCATAAGCATTATGTTTTCTTCTCCCTGTCACATAAAATGCTGAACCTAGAAAATGAAGCCCTTTTAGTAAAATCCTTCATTTTCTAACCTGCTGACTTCAGACAAAATTCCTCTTACAAGTACTCAACATTTTGAAAACCAAGGCTTATTTTGACATTATTATTCTATAAGAATTATTATGTGTTCTCGTCTAAATTATCAGACTTTATGTTCTTAAGGTTTTAATAATGAGGTTCAAGGATGGTTGTATTTTCTCTGCTGTCTTAGAAGAGATGGAAGCCAGGACCAGTGGCTCACACCTATAATCCTAGCACTCCGGGAGGCTGAGGTGGGAAGCTGCTTAAGCCCAGGAGTTCAAGAATTGCCTGGGCGACAGTGAGACCCCTATCTCTATAAAAACTAGAAAAATTAGTCAGACACGGTAGTGTGCACCTATAGGCTGAACCACTCAGGAGGCTGAGGCAGGAGGATCACTTGAGCCCAGGAGTTTGAGGTTGCAGAGAGCTATGATCATGCCACTGCACTCTAGCCAGGGTAACAGAGCTAGACCCTGACTCAAAAAAATAAATACATATAAAAAGTAAGAGAGGAAGGAGACCAGCTCAAGCATAGAATTCCTCTTATCCATAAAATCTTCATTAGAAGCAAATTTGTGGCAGCTTCAGCCTTCCATGGATACCTCACATTTACCTGGCACCTGGCAGTGTTCAAAGGGCTTTCCTAATGGAGCAGGACTTACAGCCTTGAATCAAGTGAGGAAGTGGAATCGACCGCTCTCAGCCTATTATAGATCGGCTCGTGGCCTCCAGCTTGTGGTCTCTCTGAGCTTCAATCTCCTCGTTTATAAAATAAGGACATTACATAAACCTTCTCAATATCCCTTCCAAGCCTAGGATTCTGTGGTCTTGCCCTCCTAGCAACCGGCTGATACAATGCCGCCACTCTGGCAACAGAGCAGAGGTTGGGAAGCCTGGCAAGCAGAAGAACGTGTTTATGGGCTCAGAGCATGGTTAAAGCTGACGTGTGAGTCGTTCAGACAAAGCAAAAAGAAAGCCACTTTTCAGAATACTCTTTGTAATGTGTATGCAATTTACTTCCTAAAAAAAGACAAGAGTATTTTCACGGCTGGTGTGAGTCCAAACTTGACATAGTTGCAGGCAGTGCGTCTGGCTATTTTAAAGCGCTAAGAAGTTTAGTGACAAGTGCTCTTCCGTTTCTTCCTTTTTAGAATTATTAGACTGTGGGAGTGAGGAGAAGATGTGGGGGGACGCTTGAGTCATCCTTTCAAAGGCTTTTTCTTACTTTGGCACATAGATAGTTCTCAATAGGGAAAAAGATATTTTTTCCCCCAACTACGTAGTTTTCCAGGAACAGGAAATTCATAGCAAAACATTTCCCTCTGTTTTGAGGTAGTCACAACACCACAACACCCAAGGGCCCACAGTGAAAAAAGCCATCTATAGACCTTGTATTTTAGCCAGAACTCCCTGCCATATTGTTTATTTAAAACATACACACACATCCCCTAAATTCATACGTCTAACTTCACATGCATGGAGGAAATTTAAATGCAAATATCTCTTCATATACTTATATGTACTAAAAGCAAGTTTATATAACAAGATTAGTCAAAAATATGTAGTATGAAAATTCTGATCTTGTTCAATTTATTCTAATAACATAGTTCAATGATTGTCAACCAGAAACTGTGGCACTTTGGTATGTCAGAGAGAGCTACGTAAGTGAGCTAGCAAAGTTTGAACATTGTGCAAATTATTTTGATGACACCTGAGTATGAACCTGTCTTTATGACATCTATCAGATGGATCGTGGAGCTTCGTGGGCAGAAGGGCAGAAGCAACATGATGCAGAACAGAGAGGGGCAACTAGCTGGGAGTGGACATGGACATGAGGTGTTGGTAACATCAAACCAGAAGAAAAAGGCGTTTACTAGAACAAGGGAAAATTTGACGTGAGAAACCTAAAGAGAATAAGTCAGATCAATACAGCGTCCTGCTCAATAGGAACAAAGTGATAAAACACAATCAACGTTGCTTGACCAAGGAGTCTACCCATCACCCGAATCAATCAGTGGAGAACCAAATGATAGATCAACAGTTTCACTTTTATTTACAGAAAAGCCAGCAATTCTGGAGAGCAACAGGGATTTCTCTCCCAAAGAACTGCTCTGCCTCTTTTTTTTTTTTTTTTTTTTTGAGAGTCTTACTTTGTTGCCCTTGGTAGAGTGCTATGGTGTGATAGCTCAAGCAACCTCAAACTCTTGGGCACAAGTGATTCTCTTGCCTCAGCCTCAGCCTCCCAAGTAGTGGGACTACAGGCACCCGCCACAATGCCTGGCTAGTTTTAGAGACAGGGTCTCACTATTGCTCAGGCTAGTCTCAAACCGGTGAGCTCAAGCAATCCACCCTCCTTGGTCTCCCAGGTTCAAGGATTACAGGCGTGAGCCACCACTCTGGGCCTTCCCTTTGTTACTTTTTATCCTCTCAGTAAAAGTAAATTTTGGAAATGTTATTACTTATCATAGTATAGGTCAAACAGATTCCCCCTACAGATTATAAAGGTACACAGTATCTTCCTATCTTAAAATGGTTATATCTTTAAAGCATTTTTATTCTAGACTAGGGTTATAGTTAGTCAACACTTCACTGGGTGTACAGACTGCCCTGGATCTTTAATGGGTACCATGGAGTTCAGTTCCCCAATTTATCTATGACAGTGGGCTTGGAAGTGAATAAACAATCTCCAGATGTCAGCATGTAGGCTGACCCTGCCTTGTTAGGGCCTGACCAGCAGAGCCCTGCCTGAAATGGCCATTCTGGTTAGCAGTGGCTGGTGACACTAGTATAAGGTGTTATATATTATAGAAATGATGGTTTTATCATTATCGCTGACTTGCTAATTTTCAATTTCATCCAGGATACTGACAAAAGTTCTAACACTTGAAAATATTCTGTAAACACAAAAGAGAGTAAGAACCATCATCAGAAGAGAGTATTTGGGGTTTAGTCCTGACTTTCCTACAGTACCCAAACATCAAGACCCCTTCTCCTTTGACATGTGTCATGGGGCTGCTGAGCTAATCCAGGTGCATTCTGATTTTGTGCAGGTCATAGAACAAGGGTCTGCCAAGGAGAGTTGAACATCTGCTAAAGGTGTAGACACTGGAAACTCAGGGTCTCTCAGAGAGAGAACAAGTGGTAGAGATTGAAGATTTCCTCCAGTGGAGGTAGAAACAGGTGAACAGCTGAATCTTGCAAACCAGATCATCCATTTTAATGTTACCTTTAGCAGATGTTTCCCTTTTGTTCTCCCAAACTTTTTGAGACCTAAAAATTTTGCTTAAAGGTTCTGGTTTGGTCCCAGCCATGCTGTCCTGTTTTGGAGGACTAAGGAGACGGTTGGGTCACCTGTGAGTGTGAGCATTGTTAGAGAAGAGTGGCAACAACAGTGCAAGAAGTGGGAAATCTCACTAATTCTCACATAAATTGGATTTAATTTTGACCACAGTACATTATTTGAACAATAATTTTTAATTCAACTTGTTAATATGTTGTTTAAGATATTGCATCCTCATTTATAAGTGAAACATGTTTGTAATTTCCCTTTATAATAACATATTTCCAATTTTGATATCAGGTATGTCCAGATGAAGTAGCATGATTTTGAACTATTTCTTCTTCTTCTATGGTCTATAAGATTTGGCATGATCTGTTTTTTGAAATTGTCTTCTATTTTTATTTATAAAAATAAACATTCTCTATTTTTTGAGACTTTGGGAAAAAAAAAAAGAAGTTAACTGGTGACTCCATACTGAACCTCAGAGTCCAAGCATTCTGACAGACATACCTTTATCTGACAATGTGAATGTTACTTTTTTTGCATTATTATTATTATTGCTCAATATTTCGTTGCAGCAATCATCTAATTTCTTTTCTGAATGTATTTATCTTCATTCGTTCTTTATGAAGTTTTTCTTTCTAGTCCTTATCTTAAACATTGTTATTGTTATTAAATTTTAAGCCTCTTTAATTTTGTGAAGGCAAAAAAGTGGAAACCAAATAAACACAAGTATATGTATAGAGAAAATAAAAATAATAATAATAAAGAAGTGGGAAACCTCCAAGAGGAAGAGGAATCCTGGTAAGAAACGTTGGCTGGGTTGCTTAGCTATTCCTCCCAAGGTGCAGATTCCTTCTTCATTGCTAAGCCTTGATGGGTTAGGCTTTAGTTTTACCACAGAATCTTGTAGGTTCTTTTGCACACAAGTGAAGGAGGATAGGGTTGAGTTGGCAAGTTTGGCACTATGGGAAAGTCTGGACCAGACCTAAAGTGTTATCACAATGATTAACAAGTCCTCAGCATGAGACCCTGATTGATAGAGGTTAAATTACTGAAGGAACATTAATTTATTCATGTTGAACTTTAGCAATTTTTTGTAGGTCTTGTATTTAGTACTTCATCTGCAAGTGTCATTTATCAATTTTTTAGCTCTTAAATTAGGAAGGATGTTTAATAAGAACAAATGCTAAGGTTTCCTAATTCAAGACTGTTAATTCCTCAGCTTTGATTCTTTTATTGAGTGTCTACAATGTTGCTTATGAAAAAAGCTGGCTGTAATTCCTAATACCAAGCAGACTTCAGGCCAACTGGGATTTTTATTTATGAGGACAAGAAAGGAGGCCCAAGTGAAATTACTTTCTTTTTCTTTTCTTTTCTTTTCTTTTTTTTGGAGACAGAGCCTTACTTTGTCACCCTCGGTAGAGTTCTGTGGTGCCATAGGCCACAGCAACCTCAAACTCCTAAGCTCAAGGGATCCACCCAAAGTGCTAGGAATACAGGTGTGAGCCACGGTACACAGTCAAGAAGTTATTTTCTTAAAAACCAACAAAGACAGCCTCCAAATCCACCACAACTGTTTATTTATCAAGACCAGGGCACTGAATCACATAAAAATAGAAGTCAGGCCAAAACTCAAATTTCCCAGAAAACCACTGAGTCATATCTAGGTCTATAAATTCTTTGGTCCTTAACAAGTTCAAAATAACAGCCCCCCCAACAGCAAACAGCAGTTAAGTATCACAGTATTTTAATTCTAGTCATCCTCATTGATGCTTCTAATGTTGTACAATGAAGCGTAATCTCTAGGTAGGAAATAGGTTGGTAATAAACATCCATAAAATGCATATCTGTATATTAGCTCCTAAGCTATTATATAACTGATACTTATTCTAAAAAGGTAGAATTTATTCCTTCCCCTGAACTTACCCCCAAGATATAAGAAACTTACAATTTGAGAGACTACAACTTTTTTAAAATCATGAGGAAATGTTATAATGTATAAATTATAACAACCAATACTGAGAATGCATCAAGAAATCAAAAAAATTGCAAATATGTACCATTAGTTACATGTTACCCTAAGTCAATTATTGCTTATATGTTGAGATTATTTTCCCTATTAATAATAAAAGGTCACTGAAAACCCATTATTATTATTATTATTATTAGGGAAAATAATCTCAACATACTTTTGGGGGGGCCCTTGAAGACCCACAATACACATTTTTTTTGAGACAGAGTTTTACTTGTGTTGCCCTCAGTAGAATGCTGTGGCATCACAGCTCACAACAACCTCCAACTCTTGGGCCTAAGTGGTGCTCTTGCCTCAGCCTCCCAAGTAGCTGGGACTATATGTGCCTGCCAATGCCTGGCTATTTTTGTTGCAGTTGTCATTGCTGTTTTAGCTGGCCCAGGCTGGGTTCGAACCAGCCACCCTTAGTATATGGGGCACGTACCCTAACCCACTGAGCCACAGGTGCTGCCCCACAATACACATTTAAAAGAAAGTTAAATCCATCTTTAAATGAGCAGGAATTGAACAGTGGTCATGGTCCCATTAGCATACAATTCCATCATCTTAGCTCAGCTCCAGAGTTCACCTTTGTTTCCAGATGTGGTAAGCTGGGGAGGAGCAAGCCAGCCTCTCTCTGGGTAGGTCAATGTTTCCTTTCAGATTGCCTTGGATAATTTGTATCATTCTTACCGTAAATTGTATTCAAATGTTACTTATTAACATATACTGCCTTTCTCTCTTCTTGAAGTGTAAATGGCAGTCCATTGATAGGGTGGGTGAATGGACTAGCAAAGAGAAATTGAAGAACTCAAAATTATTTGTTGTTACAGCTGGAAGAAATTGAGTCAGTCCAACATCAATACTCTACAGATGAGAAAACTACAGTGTAAAGAGGTTAAGTCCCCTGCCCAAGGTCATGGAGTTATTAAGTGTTGGAGCTGGGACTAGAATTACATCTTCTGTTCCTGAACAAGTCTCCATGGTGAAGGCTGCTGGACTTTGCACTAGAATGTAGAGGAAGAGAGTGGCAAGGGTAGGAAGAAAGAAGCTTTGATTTCCCAAATGGCTCAAAACGTCTTTGAAAAAGTGATTTTTGTTGGCGTGACTAGGAGCACTGCCCTGGCGAGTGTCTGTTGTCTGACCTCCTCTATGTAAACTCACACTGTGGCCAAGGGAGCTCGGGACTCTGCTGCAGAATCTCTCTCAGGCTCAGGCTATGGGCAAACGTACATACAACCCAGGGCTAGGAGTCAGAACTCCCGTCCACTGGTGAGGCTCAGAGGCCAGCCATAGTGCCGGAGCAGGTCTTTGAGGTCTCCACAGTGCTGAGCCTAAGTCTTTGGTTGATGTATTTGGGGGAGGAGAGATGGAGTGGGGTTCTTAGCAGTGAAGGCCCAGAGGACTCCTAGGGTGATGGTAGGGCACTCTGTGGGTCTCAGGAAGCAATTTACCAACTGGTAGATATTTCAATATTTAACAACTACTATGCTTTAAACCACACGTCCTCAAACTACGGCCTGCGGGCCACATGCCACCAGCCTAGAACATTTATCCGGCCCACCGGGTGTTTTTGCCGCTGTGCTGCTGCCTGTCCTGCTTAGCCACCAACTTGTCCCAGGGCCCACAGTCCGGCCCTCCAACCATCTGAGGGACAGTGAACTGGCCCCCTGTTTAAAAAGTTTGGGGACCCCTGCTTAAACAGTTCATAGAGCAGTCCTGAAAGCAGCCCTGCATGTGCCCATTTCAGATAAAGTACTCCATCCTAAGACAAGTTTCCCAAGGAATAAACTGAAGCGTCTATGCTGCTGCATGTAATGTGACATGACCCCCAAGTGTGGGATACACCCAAAAGCCTTGATGCCCAGGATGACTCATAGTGTCTAGGCCCCACATCCTCATTTATAGGCCCCATAAGCCCTCCCCCCACCAGTCCACCATCCCTTTAGTCCATACACACAGAGAGCAAACATCACAAGCAGTTTGAAAAGGAAGTTGTGAAAGGACATAAGCACATGGGCCCAAGGCTTTCTGCATATAAGGATCCTTGGCTTATGTATGAGTCTCTTTGTCCTCTTCCCTTCAGCTACTTTGCTCATCCCCTCAAACAGGTTGGGTTCTAGAAATGGTTGTGTCCAGCAGACCATTTCTTCACCTACTCAAGATCAAGCCATGAAATCAAAGAACGTTACCTGATAAAATGTACTTTGGCCTGGACTTGCCTAGCACTCACTCGATAACTGAACCTTCTCCCGGTCAGTTTTTGTGTTTCCTGGACAAAACCCAAGAGGAAGATATTTTTGAAGTAGGGTGAGACAAGGTCAGTCTGGCCTGAATGACAGACAGTAATACGTAGCTCCAAAAAGGTACCTGTTTTCCAGGGTGGCATGATCAAAATGAGGCAAGAATCTTGCAAGCCATTTTCACAGGGAGGCCAGCAAGATCACAGAAGGCAATACCCAGTTTGCTCAGAGACAAGCTGTTTCCTAATCAAGTTTTCTTATACTCAGAACTATGGAAACATTTTCAAAGGTATTATTCTCGGCAGGTTTCCAGTAATTCAGCATTTCCAGACTTACCCAAATGGCTTCTGAAATATTTGCTGTTTGTTGAGAGCAGCTTTCGGGATGAGGTAATTAAAGGAAACCTATCAATTTGAATTTTTTTTTTCCGTGAGTAAATAATGTTGACATACTGTTCAAATAAACCCACAATTTACTGCAATCTGTTTTTAGACAAACCTTCCACTTTAACCTCCAAATGGGAAAAACGAAGAGACTTTTCGTTTTCTCATTTAATCAAGAACATATGTTCAAAGATAATACCGGAGGCTTACTCCGGGATGCATTCTGCTCTTCCTCTGACAGCCACGCGGTGAGCTCACAGGGCAGCCTCGACACATCATGAAAGCAAACGCCACCATAAATCTCCCGCTTGGTGGAGGTCACTTCAGAAAAATCACCCGCTGCTCAAATAAGCACCAGCTTTGCTGAGGCCCACCCAGAGGGAAAAAAAAAAACGCCAACTGTGATAAACACTAGCAGGTATGCACCAAACCCAGGCCAACCCAGGCAACCCAGAGACAAGGGAGCTGGGGAGGAAGCAGGTGTGTGCCTGTGTGTTTACACACAACATCGCTGGCCCAGTGCGTTCTGGCTGAGAGGGAACCAGCAAATGCACCATGAGAGTGGTTTCTCCCCCTTGGGAGGCACCAATTTTCATTAAACCTAAGAGTACACACAGTGGCAGGAGGCCAACACAGTGCTCAAAACTGAGGCTTTCAAAACATCTGTTAGGATCTTTGAGATGAGAGAGAGAGAGAGAGAGCTCAGAGTCTAGTACTTTTCATTTCCAGACTGTGAGTCACAAAAGGAGTACATAAATCCTGATTGCCAGAATACACTGACCTGAATCTGGGTTACTAACACCTGAAGTACATTTTGTGGGAATTAGGTTTAAATATCAACCTGATCACGAAGCTTGAAAGGCTTCTTTCCCATCTCAGGATGCCAGGAGCCTTTGGGAACCAGGAATGGAGTTTTCTGACAGCAAAGGTTTACAGTAGCATGAAAGAAATTATGGAAATTTTCCCGCCAGGCATAAGGATGTGATCACTGTAGGCACCTGTGGGCCCAGGCAGGTTACCCAGCAATATCCCTTTAAACACCAAATTATGGACTATTAGGCCACTGCTTCAAGGCTTCCACAAATGTGAAACCTTGACAAATTCCCAAATAAAAGCCATAAAACCAATCATTTTTTAAACCTGCATGAGTGACACCAGGAAAATTACAGCAGTGTGGCAGGTCACTGTGAAATAAAGCTGCCATAAAGAAGCTTATGATGCTGTCATGGAAAGGCAATTAGAAGGTTACTTTCTCTCAGGTCTAAGATTGGTTCTTGTTCTTCCTACAGCTCCCTGCCTTCTACCTCCCTGCTGCAAAATGGATCAATCTATAATAAGTAGTAGTTATATATCATAAGGCAGCAATTCCTTTTAGTTGTTCCACTATAAAAAAGCATCCAGATTTAGAACTTGACAGGAACCAGTATCGCCTGCCCCCCAGAGCCAGCAGAAAGACTGTGTGTGTCATTCAGCCAGCATGGAGTCTGGGTGTTTTAAAAGCTTTAATTTGGAGGGGATAAAAAACCTGGGCATTAAGCAATTTGGCTGTGGATATTTAATGCATCAGCCATGCTATAGAATTGCAGTCCCTTATTTAAAGTGAGAAATTGAAAACTTACATGCTCTGTAGGCAAGGTGTAAGTAAATGTAGGATGGTAAGCTGAAATCAGCTGAGAACCTGCAGAAATGCCATTAGAAGGACTAATGACATGTTCAGAAGTGGCTTTAAATAAATGCTGGGGTGTCATTTTCAGGTGTGTAAAATAGGTCTGGCTTCTAATTAGCAGGAGCCATGTCTCCCTGCGTTTTGGTAAAGGTACTACTGTGCAAAGAGAATGCCTAGCAGGGTCTGCAGAGAGGCCAAGAGAAACCAGTGGCCCAGACAGTTGAGATTTGCCCTAAGGCACCCAGGTTCTCAATGGCAGCACCAGGATAGGAACTCTGTCTCCTGATCCTTAATTTTTACTCTAACATACTTGTGGTAGGCACACCCCAAAGATATCTATTTCCTAATCCCCAGAGTCTGTAAATATGGCACCTTATGTGGCAAAAGGGACGCTGTAGATACCATTAAGGATTGTGAGATAGGGGGATCATCCAGGAGACCCAATATAATCACAAGGGTTCTTATCAGTAAAAGAGGGAGCTACAGCATGAGGGAGAGAGTCAGAGAGAGATTGGAAGATTCTAGGCCACCCACTTTGAAGATGGAAGGAGAGGCCACAAGCCAAGGAATGCAGGGGGCCTCTAAACACAGGAGAAGAGAATTCTTCCCTAGAACCTCCAAAAAGAATACAATCCTGCCAACATCTGGCTTTTACCACCATGAGACCCATCCAGAATTCTGACCTCCAGAACCATAAGAAAATACATTTGTGTTATTTTAAGCTATTAAATTTGTCATAATTTATTATAGCAGTGATAGGAAACCAATACAGCATTATAGCTGGGGACCACATTTCCCCCCTCATTTTAATTACCCAAAGTAGCATCATCCCCTCAGTGCTAGTCAAAGTCTTTATAAAAGCAAAACAGCAGGATTCAGACACTTCTGCTCTACTTTCCAGTATAGAGAGCAGGTGGGATCCTGGGGACCATATGCCCCTGCTAGCCCAGTGGCGAACTGAGGCAGGGACTGGGCAGCAATGGTCTGCCCCTTTGGGAAGGAGAGTTTTATCGCTGATGTTGTTAAGGAGCACCTCAGCAGAGTTTAGGATGGTTTGTTGTTTGTAAGTTCTCACAGACAATGCATTTCCTTTTTATTATTTTTATTTTTATTTATTTATTTTTCTCATTTTTTTATTAAATGATAGCTGTGTACATTAATGCAAACATGGGGTATAGTGTAGTGTTTTCATATACAATTTGAAATGTTTTCATCAAACTGGTTAACATAGACTTTGTGTCATTTACTTAGTTATTGTGTTAAAACATTTATACTCTAGTTCTAGAAAAATTCACTTGTACCCTTGTT
>CAUYQV010070535.1:0-16594 GCA_963574575.1 Galagoides demidoff
GCCTCCCAAGTAGCTGGGACCACAGGCGCCCGCCACAATGCCCGGCCATTTTTTGGTTGCAGCCATCATTGTTGTTTGGCGGGCCCGGGCTGGGGATTCGAACCCGCCACCTCAGGTGTACGTGGCTGGCGCCTTAGCTGATTGAGCCACAGGTGCCGAGCCAAAGCTGTGAACCTTTAAAGAACACTTTCCTAATCATTTTTCTGTCCGTTAATGTCCTTCCTTCTCAGTGGGATCGTATATATTACTTTGCTTGTTAGTCTTTCCCATTTGCTAACATATTAGTGAACATTTTTAATATAAGCATTATTTTTAAAAGGTGCATCGTTTTTTTTCATCTTACGGACGCACCAACTCCATTTACACTCCCCTGTTGGTGGACGTTCATAATTGTATTTTTGAACATTATAAGCAATGCTACATGGTACCTCCTTACAGCTAAATATTTGGACATAAGCATGAGAGTCTTTCAAGAAAGGAATTCTTGAAAGTGGATTGCTTTGTCAAAGAGCATTCAAATCATTAAAGCTTTTGATACATACTGCCAAACTGTTATCCAATGCACTCAGATGTCACAGGGTACCCTGGAAAACTTACATTTTCTCAGAGTTTTAAGGACATATGCCTGACCATATTCTTTAAGGCTACCAGAAGAAGGAAAATAAAAGACTCCAAGTTATAAAAACACAATCCTGTTTGATCTAGGAAGTTCGGGACCAATGGTATTTAGAGTGGGCGTGCTTCCGTACTTTTCAGTCACCCTGGGAGTGAAAGAATTTATCTTAGTGAAAGAACCCACACTATGTTTTTAGGAAGAGGTCCAAGGTAATTCAGGTCTGACCATATCTTTGTTGACACCAAGCTGCTGAACCATTTGCTGGATTTTGTTGAGTTGTTGTTGTTTTTTTTTTAAGTGGTTATTTCCCTCCCAGGCTGATTCTGTTTGCACCCTGTTTCTGGCATACCGCCCTCCACCCCAATACATGTGATAACAAGATACTCAGCCATTTTAATTTTAATTTTTTGGCAATTGTTTAACGCTGAAACTGAAGTTAATCGCTCCTTCCAACCTGTGTTTATTTAGATAATAGGGCCGGCCTTGCTATTAAGTGGCACTGTCTTGGCAGGGGAGCCCCTGGCACCAGGATCTTTGGCTGAAGAGTCCAGGCCTGCCCACATTTGGCCTTGGGACAGCCTTAGCCCAGCCTTTATGGCCCATTGTGTGGTTTTCTCATTTTCTTATTAAGGAAATAGCAGAACCCCTGGAGCCCACCCAGAAAATGAAACTGTAGCAGGAAGTGATGTACCGAAGTGAATGCCAGGCCAGGGGAGCTTTCCAAAGCCCCATGTCCTCAGGCGCCGGCCTTCGGGAAGCCTCACTCCCTTCTCGTGTGAAAATGTTGTTCTGCTTTCTCATCGGGGACCAGTGATGATCAATCACTGTCATATCTTCCTTTCAGTTTTCTCACTGGATGAGGCATCGGTTCTGATGGATCCAACTTCCTGTAAGATCTTGCAGAAATGCCTGTGGGGTCAGCCACCCTCAGGGTAAGACATCAAATCTACTTTTGTCTGTAGGACAGTAAGATGTCACTTTTTGAAGGTCACAGTTGCTCCACAATCTCACTGCTCTTCCATTTTATTTAATAGTTGTGGTCCTTGGTCTTCTTTGCTAGGGGGTAACACAAACAAACATCACTAACTGGGTGGCTGTAACACCAGGAATTTATTTCCTTGTAATTCTGGAGGCTGAAGTGTGAGATCAGAGTGTCAGCAGGGTCGGTTCCTTTGGTGGTGTCTCTTCTTTTCCTTTAAAATTTATTGGGATTAATAAGAAGGCACACACGATACGATTAGGTTACACTGTGTTTGTAAGGTAAAGTCCAAGTTGTAGCTGTGACCTTCCCCCAGGAAGTGTGCCTTTTACCTGTGCACTGTACCCGTTAGGTGGTAACTTACTGAACCCACTCTGCCTTCCCTTTTTGAATTTAATTGAGTTTTTCTTTCATGCGTGCGTGTTGTTAATCTACAAGTTCCAGCTTGGTGCTGAGCACATGAGATGCTTGATTTTCCACTCTCGAGGCCTCTCCTGGGGGTGTAGAAGGCAGCGTCCTCCTGTGTCTTCACACGGCCTGCTCTGTGCCTCTCTGTGTCCCAACCTCCTCTTCTTCTAGGGACACCAGTCAGATTGGATTAGGGCCCACCCAGAAGGCCTCAACTTCATTATTGCTTTAAAGACCCTATCCCCAAATAAGGTCACATTTTGAGGTCCTGGGGCTCAGGTCTTCAACATATGAATCTGGGGTAAGGGGACACAAGTTAGCCCACAACAACCTTGAAGACAGCCCCCAATCCTGACCTGCCACCAGTGATCAGACCAGTAGAGTATGGCAGAGGCCAGAGGGTCCAGCTTTCACTGGTCCTTCTGTGCCACTTTCTCTGTGTCATGAGGATACTTAAGGGATCTGTGTGGGGAGGAAATGAAGCCTCCTGCCAGCAGCAGCACCACGCTGCCCACCCTGCGAGGCTGACAACCTGAACTCCTCGCTCACCATAAGCAGGAACTGCCAGACAAAGCTGCCCCTGAACTCTGTCCCAGTCGTAAATGTTTTTTGGGTTTTTTTTGAGTCAGTCTCAAGCTGTTGCCCTGGGTAGAGTGCAGTGATGTTATAGCTCACAGCAACCTCCAACTCGGGCTCAAGCAATCCTCTTGCCTCAGTTTCTTTTCTATTTTTAGTAGAGATAGGGTGTCTCACTTTTGCTCAGGCTGATCTTAAACTCGTAAGCTTAGGCAATCCACCTGCCTCAGACTCCCAGAGTGCTAGGATTATAGGAGTGAGCCACTGCGCCTGGACTAAATGTTTCGTTTTAAACCATTAGGTTTGAGCGTATTTCACTACAGAGCAATAGAAAATGTATTCACATTTTAATACTTGGAAGTGGGTGGCTGGGAAAAGAAAATCTCCTAATTGTGGGGTGACATGGGCGTGACTTGAGGGGACCTTAAGGGGAACACTAGGAAGAATTAAGAGCCTTGAAGAGAAGCCCTGCGTCAGTGACCTGTGTACCTGGCGGCCCTGCCCATCTCTAGGGCAGAGCCTCCCAACTGAACAGCGAACAGACATGGACCTGCTGGGATGCCCCCAGCTGCCCCAGGCCAGGCATGCTGGCCCTGAGCAGCTGTCTCCCTTCATCCTCCGCAGACATGACTGTCTATGTGCAGAATGACGGGGAGAAGGCCGGGGCGCTGTGCAAAGCCAGGGCAGTGCTTATAGCTGAAGCTGACCACTCTCCTGTGGTCTGGCCTGCCCTGAAGCAGTTCATGTGGGACCACTTAGGGCTTTGTATACACGGCATGGGGGCACTGCTCTCCTTCCTCTGGGTTTAGAACTCAGAGCCTTTTTTGAGACAGGTGTGAGCACCCTCATGTCCTCGGGAATGCCTAGGGAAGGAACGTGTGTGTCCCACTGGGGGTCAGGAGGTGTACTGCCAGGCAGGCCTTGGGCAGCCCTGGAGATGGGCGCACGATGGTGTCACAGGCGTCAGTCACTTTAGGGGGTTGCAGCCTCTCCTTGGCTTCCACCAGGGGGTCCCCTCTCCCCAGCACTCATCCCCTTCCTCTTGAACTTATTTTACATGTGACATACACAGAATCAAAAAGTAACCAGCCTAAACTGCGAGTTCAGAAAAAAGGAGAACTGGGGGGAGGTGGTATCAGCAGGAAGAGCGTGTCAAGGTTACTGTCTCTACGCCAAGAACTCGTGAAAACTTGTGCAATAAACGAATGAAGATCTCAACAGAAAAAAAAGACAAAGGCTAGAGAGAGGTTTGCAAGTGCAAATACGATAATCACAAAAACATGGGGCACGTTCAAGGTCATTCATAATCAGAGAAAGGCAAATAAAACAATATTAAAGGACTCTGTTTTGTGCCTCTTAAATTGGAAACATGCAGAAAAATTGTACATAAAGCTGCTGAAGTGGCAGGAAACCCATCATTGTATATCACACAGTTTACACATATAAATTCATTCAATAAATTTTGGGGGGAAAAAAACCTCTGATGATACATAGAAAGAACCGTAAACACGCACACGCCTCTTTTGGTAAAAAGGTTCTGGGAATTTACCCCAAGGATAAATTCTCTGGGAGAAGAGAGAGAGAAGAAAGAAAAAGCTACAAGCACGAGCTCATGATAAGTTATTCACAATATCTGAAAGTTGGAAACAAGGAAAAATATCCAGCCACTAGGGGATGTTAAGTAAATTGTTTAATATATCTCTTGAACAAGATACAAGGAAGCAATCGACATTGTTAGGATCTTGTTAGCCACAGGGAAAAATGCATATGATATAAAGTTCAAGGAAAAAAAGGCAGAAAATAATGTATGCTTCAGAATTGCTAAAACTGGGCTAGGTTCACACTCGGAAGAAACCCAGAAGCATTAAAAATCCTTTCAAGTGATGAGTAAGATTTGTGGCTAAATCTTTTTTCTTATTTCTGTTGAATGTTACTATAGTGCTTGGGCAGAACAATAATGATGATGATGATGATGATGAAGATAATATTTTGGAAAGAACTAGAAATGATCTCCCACAGCGTCTGAGTGCTAAAACCTTGTGAAAACCAAAGTGGCCCCTGACCACGGAGAGCTTCCCTGAAACCCCACTGGGCTTCCCCACTTGTGCTTCCAATGGACTACCCGGAGTTGGACGCAAATGGGGTTTTACCAGTCTTCAGCTTAAACACAAGAGAAAAAGTACACAAATCAACCTCTCAGAGCAGGTGTGCCAGTATTTGAACTGTGGAGCACCCTTACGGAGGCCCACGGTGGGAACCAACTCCTCGGCCCTTATGCAGCCAGGTTCTAGAGTGAAGGATAAATCGCCTTTTCCCCTTCTTCAAAGTACTGTGGCTGAACTGCAGTAATAACTGGGAACACAGAGCAGAGATCACACATACACCAGCAGCCCGTGGCCCGGATGTGGCCTGCAGGCATGTTTTGTTTGGCTCACACGGTGTTTGAAAAGTTGGAACATTTGACATTTTTTTAAAAACCCGGATTTCCAGCATCTTGTGAGAGGTTGGAGGCTGTGACAACACCAGACCCATATTTCCAGCCTGCAATCAGACAGCCATCTATCCTCAGGAGCCAAGTGTGGGCGCCTCTCTCAGGAGGTGCAATGATTCACTCATGAGTCAGGACTCACACAGGCACCCGGTGCCTGCTAGGCAAGACTCTAGTGTCTGGGAACTGGACAGAATGGCTGGCTGGTGAGAGACTGTAGCACTCAGTTTCTGGAGAGATGGACCAGACACACAAAGCATCAACGTGATGAAGAAAATCAGGACTGTGCAAGAGGGACTGCGGGGACAAGGAGCTGTGCTGGCAGATGCTGGGGGATCCCTCTCTGAGATGACATTTGAGTTGATTCTGAATCCTGAGACAGAGCTAGCTAGCCACACAGGATGCAGGGTAAGAATGATCCAGGTCAACGGCAGAGCTCATGCAAAGGTCGGGGGCTATGGATGAGCATGACGTCCTCCAGAGGTTTCGAGGGAAGGGGAGGGAGAGGCATGACCACAGCTGGAGACAGATGTATTCTGACTACAATGGGGAGAGTGAAGGGCTTTGGGAATGATAGTGATAAAAAAAAATTCCCTCCAGCTGCTAAGTAAAGAGGGTGGCAACTTTGTTATCAGGGAAGAAATACCCAGAGTGGGCTGGGAGCAAAGGGGTCAGATTGGAGATGTGTCACCATCAGGGAGAGCCCATAGGACTGGCGCTAGGAGTGGATGGGTGGCTGGCGGGAGACTGCACATGATGCTGAAAAGAGGGGTGAACTGATGATTCTGCAGAGAGGACACGCCAAGTGCAGTTTAAACCTTTCTCAGGCCTGGGCCAAGCAGAGAATGACTCTTTAGCATTCAGCACGGGAGCCAAAGGTCTGCATTTCTACCCTCATGGTTCTGCTCTTAGCACTAACCTAAAAAGTAAGGACAGAGCTGAGGCTTCTGGGAGGCCTGGCACAGAATTAAGGGGCACCCTCGGGCCCTTGGATTGCCCCGGGAGCCTCGTCACGCTGCAGAGTGCAGGGTCAGAGGGGCTCTGGCACTTCCCCTGTGGCTCACAAAGGCAGCAAAGGGCCTGGTCCTCACCCTCACACATCTACCAGGTACAATGGACGGTGAGGATGGAGGAGGAAAGAGGACGAGCTGGTGGGTTTGCTCTGTGAGCTCAAGCTTTGTACCTAACAGCTCAGAGCAAGACACAGAGGCTTCCATCCACACACCCTCCTGTGTCACCGAGGGTTACCGATGGCATTAGGACAGCTGGCTCACCCAGGACTCCTCCATTCTCCATGGAAACCTGTCTTTGGGGCAGGAGTCTGCTCATTCTTTCTTTGGCTGCTTACTTTTCCCTTTTAAATCCAACTCCCACCCAACATTGCTCAGAACATGGGACAGCGACCATGGGACATGAGAACCACTCAGCCTACAGATCTACCTGCCGGGCTGAAGGAATTCTGCTCGACACAAGCAGCAGAGCTAGACTTAGTAAGCCTGAGAAAGGGGGCACCCCCTCTTAATATGAGAAGTGGAGTAGGGGAGCAGAGCCCATGGAAAAGAAAATAGAGCCTACAAGCTCTGAACCATCCCTGTGAAAGTTCTAGAAAGCACTTCCTGAGAAATAAAGTGGTTAAGAATTTTAAAAGGTTGAAGTCCCTTTTTGCAGTAAGAGGTAAGATCTCCAAAAGTCCCTTCACCAGCTAAGGGACCGATTAGCTCACAAAGGGAGGCCCTGCAGGACATTACGAAGAGTAGTGAGGGATTTGCCTTTTTTTTTTTCTTTTTTTGAGACAGAGTCTCACTCTGTCACCCTGGGTAGAGGGCTATGGTGTCATAGCTCACAGCAACCTCAAACTATTGGGGCTCAAGAAATGCTCTTGCCTCAGCCTCTGGAGTAGCTGGGACTACAGGCATTAGCTACCACACATAGCTAGTTTTTCTATTTTTAGTAGAGATGAGCTTGCACCCTGGCTCAGGATGACCTCGAACTCCTGAGCTCAAGGTAGTCTTCCACTTCAGCCCCCCAGAGTGCTAGGATTACAGGCATGAACCATCACGCACAGGCACAGACTTGCTTTTTAGAAAGATGCCTCTAGCCACCCTGAAGAGAAAGGCAAGCCTGGGTGGAGGGAGACTCCTACAGTGGCCAACGCAGTGGTTCCTGTGACCAGGGCAGTAGCAGAGAGGAGGGAGGAGAAGGAGGACACATTTCAAAGAGAGAGGCCCACAGCTCCCACAGGACAGGACACATGCAGGCACTATCAGATAGAGAGTAGAGATTTGGGAGCTCTCAGGTCACTTGCTGGGGAGCGAGCATGGAGCATGGGGACGTTAATTTACAATGGGGACCCACTCTCACTCGTGTCTGCCCCATTTGATAGTTAAACTTGCTGTGAGAGGAGCCCTCGCCCCCAGATCTAGGTAAGGGCAGCAGCCTGCCCGTATCAGCCTGCCTCTGTGGTCTCCCTGGGCTGCCCTCCTACAGACCATGTTCTCCATAGAAAGGCCTTCCCAGAACATGGGGTCCCAGGCCTCTGGAAGTAATGTCTCCAGAAAATTGCTCTTTTGTTCCCTAGTAAGTCTTGGCTGAAAGTTTGCCTGTGCAGTTAGCTCCCTTTATGTTCATTATTTTTTTTTTTTGAGACAGAGTCTCAAGCTGTCCCCCTGGGTAGAGTGCCATGGCATCACAGCTCACAGTAACCTCCAACTCCTGGGCTCAAGCGAGTCTCCTGCCTCTGCCTCCCAAGTAGCTGGGACCACAGGCGCCCACCACAACGCCTGGCTATTTTTTGGTTGCAGCCGTCATTGTTGTTTGGGGGGCCCGGGCTGGATTCGAACCCACCACCTTGAGTGTATGTGGCTGGCGCCTTAGCCACTAGAGCCACAGGCGCCAAGCCCATTACTATTATTACTATTTTTAGAGCTGGAGTCTTTCTCTGTTTCCCAGGCTGGCTTTGAACTCTTGGGCTTAAGCAATTCTCTTGCCTCAGCCACCCAAGTAGCAGGGACTC
Source organism: Galagoides demidoff (assembly GCA_963574575.1). Taxonomy (NCBI): domain Eukaryota; kingdom Metazoa; phylum Chordata; class Mammalia; order Primates; family Galagidae; genus Galagoides; species Galagoides demidoff. The sequence continues at coordinate 8,081 of CAUYQV010070535.1, forward strand.
CAAACATGTGTGCCCCATGAATGTTCATTTTTCTTTTTCTCAAGTCAAAAATATTACATAGGCATGCATTTCATTCTTAAATTCATGTTGAGATTCACATGTGATCCATAAGTAACTTGTAGCAATTTATTTATTTTTGAGACTGGGTCTGGCTCTGTTGTCAAGGTTGGAAGGTAGTGGCATGACTGTAACTCACTATATCCTCAAACTGCTAGGCTCAAGTAATCCTCCTATCTCAGCCTCCTGAGTAGCTGCAACTGCAGGGATGTGCCACCATACCCAGCTAATTTTTCTTATTGTTTTTTTTTTTTTTTGGAGTCAGGATCTTGCTATGTTGCCCAGGCTGGTCTCAAACTCCTGGCCTCAAGTGATTCTCCCTCCTCGGCCTCCCATAGTGCTGGATTATAGGAATGAGCCACCAGACCTGGCCAAACTGTAGCCATTTAATACATGAAGGTGCATATTTTAGATTTTGATCAGTAAGTGCAACTCCTTGGGCTGTTTTATAGGTGGGTCTGTAATCCCTGGTATGAGGCAGACAGTGATCAGTCTTTTCACTACCACAGACAGGAGTGCAATGGGTATTTTTATGTGTCACTTTGACTAGGCTGTAGTGACGAGTTGTTTGGTCAAACACTATAGAAGGGCTTGGTGCCTGTGGCTCAAGGGGCTAAGGTGCCAGCCACATACACCTAAGGTGGTGGATTCGAATCCAGCCTGGGCCTACCAAACAACAATGACAGCTACAACCAAAAAATGGCCAGGCCTTGTGGCGGGTGCCTATGGTCCCAGCTACTTGGGAGGCGGAGGCAGGAAACTCGCTTGAGCCCAGGAGTTGGAGGTTGCTGTGAGCTGTGATGCCATGGCACTCTACCCAGGGGGACAGTGTGAGTCTCTGTCTCAAAAACAAACAAACAAACACTATAGATGTTGCTGTGATGGTATTTTTAGGACTAACATTTAAGATCTGTAGACTTTGAATAAAGCAGATCAGCCTCTATAATATGGGCAGGCCTTGTCTAATCAGTTGAGGGCTATAATAGAGAAGACTTAGGTTTACCAACAAGGATTTCTTCTCAAGCCTGCAACATAGAAATTCTGGCTGAGTTTCCAGCCTGTTGCTCTACAGACTTCAGACTTGCCAGCCCCCAACAACCATGTGAACAAATTCCTTAAAACTTCTCTCTGTCCAGAAAAATATGCATATACATATCCTATTGGTTCTGCTTCTCTGGATATAGGCTGGGTCTGATGGGTGAAGCTCTCAGGCCCTGCTGTGCCATCACCTCCAAGAAGAATGGTGCATGGGGCTCTTCTTGCCACTAAATACTTGGCCATAGTCTGGCCTCATGGCTTTGAACTAGATCCTCTCTCTTTCTGGACACTCGTCCCAAGCAGCTGCCAGCTCACTCCCTCGGCCCCTCCGTTTCTGCTCAGTGTGCCATCACTCCATGTAACAGCACATCCCTACTTGTTCCCCCCGCCTTTCTGATGTGCTTTTCTCCCGAGCACTTCTCTGTTCTGCACCTGACACGCACCATATTTGCTCATGTATTATCTGTGTTCTCACGGCCTCCCCGTCCACTGTCAGAAGGTCATTTCCACGAAGTTATAGACTCCATGTTGGTCATGAGGACTCCCCCATGCCTATGACAGGTGATCAATAACCCCTCGGTGTCAAATGACTGAACAACAGCAGATCAGGAACTTAGAGGACAAAGAGGTGCGCCCAGAGTGTGGTGGCTCCTCCCTGCAGCTTCTCCTCCAGCCTAGCCACCAGCTGCTGCATGGCTTCCATCCGTGGGGAGCCAGGGCCCTGATGACACAGACAGCACCCTAATTGCAACCACATAAAATCACGTACCGAAGGGGGGGAGTCGCTCTGTGCCCAAGGAGCAGACGTCCCTGTCCCGGGTGCTCCTGCCATAGGCTGCAGAGTAGATGTTGAGAAACTTGGATTCGTGGCAGTGCAGTTTCAGCTCCTGGTCCTCACACACAGTTTTGTTTTTTAATTCATCTGAAGTAGAAATAAAAATTGGCACCATCAGCTTCCCCCAGAAGGACTCGGTGAGCACTGTCCAAGTCCCGCTGCTCACCCCGGGGTCCCAGGTCTGCACCCTGAAAAAGAGGCCATTCAGATGGCCCTGCCAGCCCATGGGGTCTCGTACCCTAGAAAAAAAGCTTTCTGTAGGAGTGGAGTAGGAAGCAGCTTGCCAACGAGAGCAGAGCCCCAGGAATTCTATGAAGGGGTAAAGTGAGGACAGGTGTCAGGGTGAAGGCAGGGGCGCTGCTTGGTTTGGGGTCCCAGGAAGGGACTAAACATAAAGGAAGCTTCTCTCTCTCCCCACCTGAGGTCACACATTCTTTAAACGAAGGGAGCCTTTTCTCTGGTGTTGGCTTGGGACCCACACAACACCAAGACTTCCCTGATAGAAGCATTAAGGCCCTGGAGACGGCCCAGTTAAACCTCACCACCGTCTCCATAACTAGCTTTCCCATTTATGCATTTAAAAAGCAGGAAAGATGATATAAAATCAGATTATTTCCTTTGCTAGGAAAAGGAGCAAAAACAAGGCACTGTGTCTGTTCAGAATCCTTCTTTAGAGAAGCATGAGACGTCTGTCCCAAATCTGGTAAGCCAGGAACACTTGACCCTCACGCTGATGGTGCATTCTAGGTTAGGATGATCTGAACCACGTCGTACTTTGTTCCCAAAGAACTTAGGGAAAAGTTTGTTTTGTTTGTTTAATCTGCTTACCATAGTAAAATCTTTCTTTGCAATGTCACACAGTGGTAATGTTTTAAATGCACTGCTGAAGAAAACAGGATTTGTTGGCTTTTTAAAAAGTGATGTATCCCCAAACCATTCAACTAGTAAAAAAGTCCAATAATGATTTGATTTTTAAAAGCAGTAACAGCTAATAGTCCAGGCACAAAAGACCCATATGGTATGATTCCTTTTATGTGAAATATTCAGATGAGGCAAACCTGTCAGAGCAGAAGATAGATCAGCGGTCCCCTGAGCCTGGAGGTGGAAGGGTGAGAACACATGGACGCCAGGAAACTAAGGGATGGTAGGATTGTTCTGCTGCTGAGTGTGGTCATGGCTGCACAATTCAGTTAATTTACTAAAAAAAAACCCAATGAACTGTATGCTTAAAAGGGGGTGAATGTTTTGCTATGTAAATTTTACCCCAATAATGATAGTTTCAAAATTATAGTAGCTGGAAAAAAAAATTACAGTAGCTGGCTTGGCGCCTATAGCTCAAGTGGCTAAGGCTCCAGCCCAATACACCGGAGCTGGCAAATCCAGCCCAGGCCTACCAAACAACAATGACAACTATAGCCAAAAAATAGCTGGGCGTTGTGGTGGGCGCCTGTAGTCCCAGTTACTTGGGAGACTGAGATAAGAGAATTGCTTGAGCCTAGGAGTTGGAGGTTGCTGTGAGCTATGATGCCACAGTACTCTACCCAGGGCAACAGCTTGAGGCTCTGCCTCAAAAAAATAAATAAATAGGGGTAGCGCCTGTGGCTCAAAAGAGTAGGGCACCAGCCCCATGTACTGGAGGTGGTGGGTTCAAACCTGGCCCCAGCCAAAAACTGCAAAAATAAATAAATAAATAAAATAAAATTATAGTACCTATTACTCATTGAGTACTGAGTATTTCCTCTCACCACGGCCCTGTTTTAACAGCTTTAAATGTTCTAAATACTATAACACTCAAAATAGCCCTTCTGTGAACAACCTCTTCAAATCTTTTGCATATTGTGTGTTGGATTTTTAGAAATCATGGTAGGAGTGATTCACAAATTCTGGCTACTAACTTTTTTTTTTTTGAGACCGAGTCTCACTATGTTGCCCTCGGTAGAGTGCCGTGGTGTCACAGCTCACAGCAACCTCAAACTCTTGGGCCTAAGTGATTCTCTTGCCTCAGCCTCCCAAGTAGCTGAGACTGTAGGTGCCCGCCACAATCCCTGGCTATTTTCTTGTTCATTGTTGTTTAGCTGGCCCAGGCCAGACTTGAACCTGCCAGCCTCAGTGTATGTGGCTGGCGCCATAACCACTGTGCTATAGGTGCCAAGCCAGGATACTAACTTTTATCTCTTTTGTTAGAAAAATCTTCTCCTAGTTTGTCACTTAGCATCAATTTTGTAAAATAAAAGCAATGCAAAACATAAAGGGGACTATAGTCATTTATTTGCATACATTTTCCTGCCCCCAACATTTTGTTAGGAAAAATTGCTAGCTCCACCTATCATCCCCTATTCTGGGGTTTTCTACTTTGAAAGGCAACCACACAGTCGGCAGGTGCATCTTGAGGCCAAACAAGCATTGGAATTAACCACAAGTAAGAGCTAAAAGAGTGGGAGATGCTCAGGTTGTCATAGACAGGCCGGGGGGTGGGGGGAAGAGGGTCCACAGGCAAAGAAAACTAGCCCCCCATCCACCTCCGTCTCTCACGCTCCTCATTAATTCAAGTTTTCCTAACACATTTATTTCTTGGGTTGTAAGTACAGACTGATTCTAGTTCCATGATAAACCTCAAAGCAAAGTTTTCCAAGTTGTGATTTGAAGCCCACTAGTGATTTAAAAAGTTAGGTGGGCATGGGGCTCATGCCTGTAATTTTAGCAGTCTGGGAGGCTGAGGCAGCTGGATTGCTTGAGCTCAGGAGTTCAAGACCAGCCTGAGTAAGATGGAGACCCCGTCTCTAAAAACAGCCAGTTTTTGTGGCAGGCACCTATAGTTCTAGCTACTCAAGAGTCTGAGGCAAGAGGATCACTGGAGCCCAAGAGCTTGAGGTTGCTGTGAGCTATTATACCATAGCACTCTACCAAGAGTGTCAAAGTGAGACTCTGCCTCAAAAAAAAATTATTAAAAAATTATAGTGGCACACATCTACAATCTCAGCACTGCGGGAGGCTAAAGCAGGAGGATCATTTGAGGCTAAGAGGTTGAGATCAACCTGGGCAACATAGTGAGACCCAGTCTCCACAAAAACAAATTTAAATTAGCAGGGCATGATGGCATGTGTCTACAATCCCAGCTACTAGGGAGGCTGAGCTGGGAGGATCACTTGAGCCTAAGATTGGAGGTTATGGTGAGCTATGATCATACTTCTGCACTCTAGCCTGTTAAGTAGAGTGAGACTCTGTCTCAAAAAAAAAAGAATAAAGTACCTTAGAAAACATTAAAGAGTATCATGTGAAGAAAGGATAAACTGTTTTACAATTTAAAATATTTTTTTCAGTTGTATGTGTGTATGTGAGTATGTGTTCTGTTGGGCTAAAATGTAAAATCTTTCATACTTTGGGTTGAAATCACAATTCCAAAGCTTCCACCTTAAGCCTCACAGCAAGCCATGAACTGTATACACTGGCTCCATCTTCACCTCCCAGATTCAATAGTGCTAAACCCCAAACTTAGATCATGAAAGGAAGTAATTCTCAAAAACTTATAAACTCCACTTTTATGTAACTTATAAATTCCCACAACTTTCTACCAAAAACAGAGGAGCGAGACCAAACTTTTGAAACACAGGAAGGAAAATTTTTCAAGATCGCAAGCCTACCCCCAGCTTTGGTGATGGTAAACCTTGGTCCTTTCATCCATGATGATGGGAACATTCAAGATTAATGAAAGGCTCAGAGCAGAAACCAGACTATGGACTCTCACAAAACCCCCTTCCTCTCTAGTAGTTTAACATACACAAAGAACCACCACGAGGACAGAATATTAAATTAGTGACTAAGCAAATGTTTTGAAGGCCCTTCACCCACCAATTGGAGTCTTAATATAACAGCTTAAACTTAGAGCTGAGGAAAGTTTTATTTTCTTTATCTAAATAAAAAGAACATTAAGTCTGACCCCAACATCGAAGGGTTTGATTCTTTTTGGTGAGTCATATCCTCACTGGCAGGAGTTCTTCCGTGCTGTTTATGAGTAGATGCCAAATCCCACCAACACCAAAATTGTGCCTCACTTCGAAGGTGCACAGTGGAACGATGGCCTCTGATGCAAAAAGAGGGCACGGCCAGAAACACCAAAAGAGCCACAACACCCTTCCAAGTAGGAGAGCACCAAAAAATGTTAAGAATGCCTTCCTGCTGCAGAGCTGGCCAGGAAGGAGGGTGGGAGAGGGCAGGACAAAACCAAGTTTCATCTCCCCAGACTGGAAACTTCTTTAATAAGATTCATTTTTTCTTTCTTTTTTAATCAGAATTTTTAAAAATTAGAAGTTTTTTTAAGACATGTCATGAAATGCATTTATTAGCCACATCTCTTTGATTTTTTAAAGCCTATTCATTAAAGGTAGCCTGGATGCCAGTAAAACCCTCCCAGAGTAACCCAACACCTCCAAGTACAGCCCAGTGATTTCGTTCCCAGATTATGGGCAAATCATCTCCTGGAATGGAGGGGGCCTGTGCATGTCACATTACATCTGTGGAGTGACTGTTCTCTTACTTGGTTCCTTGGGAATGTGCTAATTCACCGTCACCTAAAGGGACATTTCTGCATTCTAAAAAACAATGGGACTACTAACATTATTGCTACTTTTCTTGGAGGACTAGAATTTGCTTCAGGGCTGGGCTAGAGTTCCCAGTTGCTCTGAGATTAGAGAAGGTGTGGGCAGCCTTCCAGAAGTGAGTTGCCAGCACCCCTGGGGTTTAGATGGAGAGAGTGACAGGAGCCTGGGAAGGGGGAACCAGGACTTTGCTTAAAGGCCAACAACATTCTCCCTCCTCATTCTACCAAGTAGAGGGCGACATGGGTCATTCAGGTCCCCAGCAGTGGCCTTTCAAAGGTGGGCACGGGAGGATCCACCATGATGGGAGTATTTTATTACTAATTTTGCCTACAATTGCCCGTGCGTAGTGATATTTAAACACAGACAGACATTCAGTTGTGTTTATTGTGTTTTGAAGTTCTCTACAGACAACATACCCTGCTATTTCCTGCTCCCAGGGCAGACTATCCCCCCAACCCCTGCTCTGTCACTGTATTTCAGTCATTCACATCTTTACCCAGAATTACTTGAATCTGCTTCTTGGAACAGAGCTGCCCATCTCTGAGCCCTGCCCCGACAGGCCCTGTGCTGAGCCTTACACACATGCAGAGTTCCCACAGTCTTTACGACAGCCCTATGCAGAGGGACACTGTCATCATGTCTCGGAGTTCTGGAGGCTCAGAAAGCGTCCCTACGCTGTCCAAGGTCACACAGCAGCTATGCAGCAGAAAGGGGTAGGAATCCAGAAATGCCTAAATCCAAAGCCTCGCTGAAACCTCAATTCCCCGAAGGGATGAGCGTTGGGGGGACGAACAGTGCACACTAGGGAGGGAAAGTTCTAGTGAAGTTCGCTGGTAGCTGAGAATAACACACCCCAAAGAGTGGTATGTCTTCATTTCCCTGCAGATTTCACAGAATACGGATGGTGCTGGGGACAGAAGCAAGTGACTTGTTCCCACAGCCTCAGGGGCAGTAGTGGCATCTCTGAAAGATCAGAGAGTCAGGCAGGGGCTGAGACTGGATGGAGAACCTCAGGAGGCCAGAGAGCTGCAGGCAAAGAGTCAGCAAGGAGGCGCCACTTCCCACAGGGCACCAACACTGCGTGCAGTAGGTGCTGAATAAGTGCTCACTGAAATGAAATTAATAAACAGACTAGGCCGGGAATGGTGGCTCATACCTGTGATCCTAGCACTCTGGGAGGCCGAGGTGGGATGATCCCTTGAGCTCAGGAGTTTAAGATCAGACTGAACAAGAGTGACATCCAATCTCTACTAAAAATAGAAAAATTAGCTAGGCATCATGGCAGTAGTTGGTAGTCGCAGCTACTTGGGAGGCTGAAAAAAGAGTTTTGCTTGAACCCAGGAGTTTGAGGTTGCTGTGAGCTAGGCTGACACCACGGCACTCTAACCTGGGTGACAGATGAGACTCTGTCTCTAACTAACTAACTGCACACTATAGCATTGATACTGCAGCCCTGCACTGACTTATCCAAGGTTCGGCCAATTTTACAAAGGCTATTTTTTTTTTCCCTTAAGGCTGTTTTGCTCAACTTTTCATTATGAAAAATGAAAAAGCTCAGGCAGCGCCTGCGGCTCAGAGGGTAGGACACCGGCCCCATATACCCAGGGTGATGGGTTCAAACCCGGCCCTGGCCAAACTGCAAAAAAAAAAAAATAGCTGGGCATTGTGGTGGGTGCCTGTAGTCCCAGCTACTTGGGAGGCTGAGGCAAGAGAATCGCCTAAGCCCAGGAGTTGGAGGTTGCTGTGAGCAGTGTGATTCCATGGCACTCTACTGAAGGCAATAAAGTGAGACTCGGTCTCTACAAAAAAAAAAAAGAAAGAAAGAAAAGAAAAGAAAAAGCTCAAACTTGTAGAAAATATGAAAGAATATCACAATAACCGATCATGTTCCCACCGCCTCGATTCTCCGATCGCTAACATCCTGAACAAGGGCCGCTTCTGGACAAGTTTTCTTTTTCACTGTGGAAGGAGAGAACTGAGATGTGG
>CAUYQV010070536.1:0-20380 GCA_963574575.1 Galagoides demidoff
GCTCTAGCAAGCAGTTCTGGGCCCTCCCAGAGTGGGGGACTCGTCCACTGCCATCTGCGGGGGTGTGCAGGGCTCTAGCAACTGATTCTGCACCTGCCTGGAGCAGGGGAAGTCCGCTGCTGCCACCTGCCACCAGCAGGAGGTGTGCGGCTCTAGCAAGCAGTTTTGCACCTGCCCAGAGCCCTGGAGCAGCGATCTACTCTGTTGCCCGTGGGGCACGTGGCTCTAGCAAGCACTTCTGGGTCTTCCCAGAGTGGGGGAGTTGTCCGCCACCATCCGCGGGGGTGTGCAAGGCTCTAGCAAGTACTTCTGTGGATGCCTGGAGCAGGGGAACTCCACTCTGGCCACCTGCCACCCGCGGGAGGCTTGCAGCTCTAGCAACCAGTTCTGGACCTGCCCAGAGCCCTGGGGCGGGGTGCTTCTGTGCCGCCTGTGGGGTGTGCGGCTCTAGCAAGCAGTTCTGGGTCCTCCCAAAGTGGGGGACTCGTCCGCCGCCAACCGCAGGGGTGCTCTAGGCTCTAGCAATAACTTCTGTGGCTGCCTGGTGCAGGGGGCTTCTCTGTGGCCACCCGCCACCAGCGAGAGGTGGGCGGCTCTAGCAAGCAGTTCTGGGGCACGCTTTGTACCTGTATTTTATGTTCTTAAATGATCTTCCTTGGATTTATAGCTTGCCGAACTTCTTTCTGGGCTCAGCTCCCTGTCTTTGGCTTCATAGATTCTGATTCCAACCAGTTTTTCTTCCTTTGCTCAGGAGCCTCTGACCAGGGTTGCTACCAGTCGGCCATCTTCCCAGAATCCCCCCACCTTGTGTTTTTCATCTGTGAGGTAGCATGTGGATATTAGTATAACCTACCTCAAGGGAGTTGTGGGATTAAATAAGCTAATATGTTTACAAAGCTTAGGAAATCCTGGCACAATAAAAAGTTGTTGAATGAATGAGTTTAGAATTTGGGCTGAGGATTTATGTCATTAGCCCCAGTGCTCCAATTTAGGGGTATGCCTTCAGAATGAGGTTTCTTAACCTGGGCACTCAGACTTCAGGAGTCCATGAATTGGTCCAAGGAGCTTCTTAAATCTTCTGAAATGACGTGGATAATTTGTGAGCAATTTTTGTCAGATTTATTCAAAGAATTCAAGAGCCAAAAAAGATTCACAGTCACTGCCTTGGAATTGAACATCACTATTTGGGTATGGAGAAAATACTCAAACCCATAGCACTGTGTCATAGTAATGTGTGTGTGTGTGTGTTGCATTTGGAGGAAGCACCTACTTTTGAGATCTTTTGTCCACACCACCATTTCCTGAGATCTGCCTGTTTCTTGGTCCTGCTTGGATTTTTCCAGTGAGGCAGCTCTAGCATTATTTCCATGTTACCTCTGAGGGTATGAGAGTGTTGCTTCCCTTACTACTCAGAGGCCTGGGGATCTCTGTGATGCTGTCTCTGTCCTATCTAGACCATTCACTCCTTGGAGCCTCTGGGATCTAGCAACTTCACCAGTCACCTGGATTTCCCCCTCTTTGTCTTCCCTCCCCTCCAACATTTTTTAGCTTGAAGATCAATCTTCTTGAAGGAAAAATGCCAACAAAAGAAGATTTATTTCTTCCAAGAAATTGCTCTCTCACTTCCTTATGCTGACTGAAAGCCATTTTACTTATCTGTCTTTAGCATTTTTTGAAAGCTTCAATTCATTTTGGGCTTCAGTCTTCCTAAAATTATTCTTTTGTGTCCACGTCATCGTGTGTATGCTTTTTATCCATCATTAGATCTGTCCTCTCTTTTTATCTTTTGTATTCATTCATTTATCTACTCACTTACAAAATATTTAGCATTTACTTTGGCCCACGCACTGTAGTGAAGAAAATCAAGTCTTTGACTGTACGAGATGTACATTGTAATGAAGGGGACAGACATAACACAAGCTCAAGAAGATACAGAAGGGTAAGGAGGTAGAAAAGGATGAAGGCGGTGCTGTTTTGGTCAGAGAAGGCCTTGCCATGGACATGATATTTAAGCAAAGACTTGAAGCCTGGTGGAGAATAGGGGAAAGAAGCCCAGGCAGAGGGAGCAGGAATTGCAAAGGCCCTGAGACAACAACAGTATTGGCACAAGTGAGGAATGATGAAGGAGCTTGAGTGGTTGCCAGAAGGAGGCAGGGGGCAGGGTGGGCCTCATAAAGCTGCTAAGTAAAGGTTATATTCTATGGGAGATGGGGAGCCATTACAGGGCTCAGAGCAGGAAGGTGATGTGACTTCCATCTGCACTGTGTTGTCTTTCTCTCCTGTTTGGCTTACATGTTCTCTTTTCTTAATTTATCTGACTTAGAATTTTTTTCTTGAGATGGAGTCTCACTCAGTCACCTTGGGTAGAGTGCTGTGAGCTATGATGCTCAAACTCTTGGGCTCAAGCTGTACTCTTGCCTCAGCCTGCCTGGTAGCTGGGACTACAGGCACCCACCACAATGCCTGGCTAGTTTGTCTATTTTTAGTACAGATGGGGTCTCTCTCTTGCTCAGGCTGATCTCAAACTCCTAAGCTCAAGTAATCTACCTGCCTTGGCCTCACGGAGTGTTAGGATTACAGGTGTGAGCCACTGTGCTGGGCCTCATGACTTTAGAATTTTGATCATCTATATTGCCCATCAAAGCAATTGCTTAAATGCACCACAGCTTCCTGCTATAGATTTAGGCCCCCCAAAAGGCCTATGTAATCATTGATTTTATGTATCAAGTTGACTAAGCTACAAGGTGCCCAGATATTTGGTCAAACATCATCCCAGATGTGTCTGTGGAGGTGTTTTTGAATGAGATTAGCATTTGACTTGGTAGACTAAGCAAAGCAGATCACCCTCCCCATTGTGGGTGGGCCTCATCCAATCAGTTGAAGGCATAAATAGAACAAAGAGACTGATGCTTTACTAAGAGAGAATTTCTCCTGTCTGAAGGCCTTCAAACTAATGCATCAACTTTTTCCTGCCCTTGGATTTGAACTACAACATTGGCTCTTTTTTTTTGAGATAGTCCTACTGTCACCTAGACTAGGGTACAGTGGTACCATCATAGCTCACTGCAACCTCAAATTCTTAGGTTAAAGCCTCCTGAGTATTTGGAATTATGTGTGAACACCACTTCTCAGGACTAATTTTTCTGCTTTTTGTGGATGCAGGGTATCACTCTTGCTCAGGTTGGTCTCAAACTTCTGATCTCAAGTGATCCTCCCACTTCAGCCTCCCAGAATGCCAGGATTGTGTGATCACCATACCTGTCCCTCTTCCTGAGTCTTGAGCCTGCTGGGTTTGATACTAAAAGTAGACCATCAGCTTTTTAGGCCTTAGAAGTTAGGACTAGAACTACATTATCAGCTTTCCTGGGTCTTCAGCTTTCTAGTTCACCCTGCAGATGTTGGCACTTGCCAGCCTCTATAATGGTGTTAGTAAATTCCTTAAAATAAATCTATTTACCTATCCATACATCTCTGTCTACAAAATATATATTATGTAAATATAAGTGTGTATTTATAATATCTTTATATATATTTAAATATATTATTCTTTACAGTATCTAGCCCTCCTAATTGGCTGCTGCTGCAGACCCTTGCCTAACACAGCCAGCAGAGGGCAGTCTCTCATTATTCACTGCTATTTCTTCTATGAGTCGTATTGGATCCCTGTTTTCTTCAAAGAGGAGAAATTCTTCCTAATTCTTTTTTTTCCGAAGGAAGGTGATCTCAGAGAAAAAGAGGAGCAAAGAGTTGTTGGTATATTTGAATGAAGATAGTCCAGTATAGGCCTAAGATGACGCAGGCAATGCGCATGGCATGAGGGAGACACCAAACCTCAGCTACGGTGACATTACCCAACACAGCCTGCTCTTCCTGGTAATGAAGATGTAGGGTACAATCTTAGAAGTGGAAAGGGTGGAAATAAGGAGGGACATTGACAGAGCATACATACTTTATGCATAACCTTTTCACACACGTGAGAAGAGAACTACAGAGAACAAGGCCTGGAAGGATGCACACCAAACTTTTTTCCCTTTTTTTTCATATACCAAACTTTTAACAATGGTTTTCTCTGGAGAGGGGAAGGAGTGTGGAGGTAGGTGCAGTGAAATGAATTTTTTCCTCTTATTCTGTTCTGGATTGAGGCTCTTAGAACAAAATTATATTCATGTATGACATTTATTTATTTATTTATTTTGAGACAGAGTCTCACTATGTCACCCTCAGAAGAGTGCTGTGACATCACAGCTCATAGCAATCTCAGACTCTTGGGCTCAAGCGATTCTCTTGCCTCAGCCTCCCAAGTAGCTGGGACTACAGGCACCTGCTATGATACTCGGCTATTTTTTTTTGGTTGCTGTTGTCATTGTTGTTTAGCTGGTCTGGGCTGGATTTGAACCTGCTAGCCTTAGTGTATGTGGCTGGCACTGTAACCACTGTGCTACGGGTGCTGAGCGTAGGTATGACTTTTATATATTTAAAAATATTCTTGGATACCACTTTACATGTGCTAGGATGGCTATAATAAAAAATAAGGGAAATAGCAAGTGTTGGTAAGGACATGGAGAAATTGGAACCCTGACTTATTGCTGGTGGGAATGTAAAATGTTGCAGCTACTTTGGAAAATAGTATGGTGGTTTCTCAGAAAGTTAAACATAGAATTGCTATATGATCCAGCAATCATATTTCTAGGTATATATCCATAAGACTTGAAAGCAGGGACTTAAAAAGATATTTTTACACCAATGTTCATAGCAATATTACTGACTATCACCCAAAGGTGGAAATCCAAGTGTCCATTAACAATTGAGTAAATAGGCTCGGCGCCAGCCACATACACCTAAGGTGGCAGGTTCGAATCCCCAGCCCGGGCCTGCCAAACAACAATGATGGCTGCAACCAAAAAAATGGCCGGGCATTGTGGCGAGCACCTGTAGTCTCAGCAACTTGGGAGGCTGAGGCAGGAGACTTGCTTGAGCCCAAGAGTTGGAGGTTGCTATGAGCTGTGATGCCATGGCACTCTACCCAGGGGGATAGCTTGAGGCTCTGTCTCAAAAAAAAAAAATTGAGTAAATAAGCAAAATGAGATCTAGCCATATAGTAGGATATTATTCAGCCATGAAAAGGGAGGGAATTCTGAAGCACACTACAACATGATGGAATATAATAACATGCGTAGTGAAAAGAGCTAGACACAGAGGACAAACATTATATGATTCCACCTCATACTTTGTATGAGGTAGCCATAATAGACAAATTCATAGGGACAGAAAGTAGACTAGAGAGTACAAGAAGCTCAGGGGGAGGAGGAAGAGGACCATTATATTACTATTTAATGGTACAGACTTTTTGTTGGTAATGAAATTGTTTTGGGTATAGGTGGTGTTGATAGTTACAGAACATTGTGAATATATTTAATTCCACTGAATTATATACTCATGGATGATTAAAATGATAAAGATTATGCTATGTATGTTATCACAATAAGAATCCTGAGAAAAACTCTTAAGAGAAAGAGGTGTTATACTGTTACATCAGTTGTACCCTTTTGCAAAGAGAGAAAGAGTAGATTCTAAGAACTACAGAGGGGCAGCCTTAGTTTTACAGGTGGTGTGCTTGTATGAAGCACCAAATGCTTTCTCATAGCTGGAAATAGAAAGAGGAGACACGAGGATCCACTGTCCTTCAGTTCACAAGAAACTCCACAAGTGCTTGACTTGTTCTATCACCGCTTGTCATTGTGATCTTATGGTCCGGTTCAGTGAGTGGTGCTCTGTGGGCACTTGCTAAGTGTTTGTTGAATGTACACATGAATGTACGAATCTCTGTGGCTTCCTACTAATCTACTTGAAAAATTCTCTTTCCTATCATTCTGAGCCCTATTTTCAATTATTTGATGCACAATTAGAAGCTTCTAATTGGTTGTCATTAGCATAGAGAGAGTATACTAATTGGGCCAAGTTAAAGTGCTGCATCAAGCAAATCCTGTATCTCAGTGAGCTAACTCAATAAAGGATTATTTTTCACTCATGTTATAGTTCAAAGGTTGTGGGAGTGGGCTAGGTTGGAGGTCTATGTAGGCTCTTTGGGGCCCAGGTTCCTCTTGTCCAGTAGCTCCAGGGGTTCCTAGGCACTCAGATATTTCCAGTGGGTTTTTTTTTTTTTGAGACAAGTTCTCACCCTGTTGCCCTGGGTAGAGTACCGTAGCATCATAGCCCACAGCAACCTCAAACTCTTGGACTTAAATGATTCTCTTGCCTCAGCCTCCCAAGTAGCTGGGACTACATGGGCCAGAATCAATGCCTGGCTAGTTTTTCCATGTTTAGTAGGGACAGGGACTTGCTCTTGCTCAGGCTGGTCTCCACTAGCTTTTTTTGTACCTGGCTGGCAGATAAGTGAAGAAAAAAATGTGGGAGATCATGTGTGAGGTTTCGGTGGCCAGACCTGCCAGTGTCAAACATCTCTTCTCCCAACATCTCATTGGTCATCTAATTGGAGTCACATGGTTACAGGTAATCAAAAGGTATTCTGGGAAATGTGGTCCAGCTACATGGAAGAAAAGGAAATGGTGTTTAGTGAACACGTATCACAGATAATGATGGAAAATGTAGATTTAGAAATGTGCTCCTGGGGAAACTACAGTTAACCTGCTAGGGGAAGGCAGCCCTGCACTGAAATTCCAGGAGCTCAAGTGTGTAAGATATGGGAGGAAGAGGAGAGGCAAAGAAGGGAGATTGAGAGTAGGGAAAGTGACTATAGGAAGCCCAGGAGGATGGAAGGGAGCAGAAGCAACGGGAGAGTGTGTCAAAAGAGAGGACGTGGTCAACTGTGTCAAGGAGGTAAAGGCTAGAATTTGGCCTTTGGATTTAGCAAGAGAAAGCTCATTGGTGACCTTAGCAAGAGCAATTTTTGTGGCAGGGTGGGAACAGAAATAAGATTGTAGCATCCTGAGGCTGCAAAGTGAATGAAGAAACAGAGGATCATATGTAGAAACTTTTTGAGAAACTTGACTGTGAGTGAGTGGCAAGAGATAGGATAGTTGCTAGTGGCTATGTGGATGTGGTGGGGGTGGGTTGTCTTTTTAATGGAAGAGACTTGAGAATGTTTGGATATTAAAGGAAAGGAATCATGGTAAATAAAATCTCAGGTCTAGGCCCAGGAATGAGTAGTTGGACTACTGGAAGAGGAAAAGCAGTCTTAAAACAAACTCAAGTGCATATGGGAATTTGGTTTATGGTAGAGGTGGAATTAAACAGTGATGTGAAGTGATAGGCTGTTTACGGGACAAACAGGCATGCATCTATGTATATGGTCATCTATGCATGTTTGTACTTTTCTTTCTCCAAAAAGCATTTCAAACAGCTTACAAAAATACATTCTAGTAGACAACAGAATAAAACAAGTGTTTAGAGAGTGAGGAAATGGCATGTTGGCTCAGTGAGGGGCAAGCATTCATTTAGATTTTAGAACTTTATGTATGTCTTTGATACTGACTACTTTAAATATCAGTGCTAAGCTGATTTTAGATACTTCAATCAATTAGTGCTGTGATCTATGATGGATAATTTTGGTTATGTAACTGGTTCTGCAATGTACGATTTCAGGCAGAGATTCACATTTATTCTGGATATTGCTCCAAAAAATCATGCTGTTCCTGCTCTTGGCTCCATGTATTGTGCAATGGCCTTTGACCACAAGCAATAAAACCTGCCATGAACGTTAAGGCAGGCACTGACTGTTCTGGCCTCATAAATAGCTTCTAAGTCAGACAACAAGCTCAATTTCATTTTTCTACAATCATATCTTGTTCCTGACCCCAGATGGCACCCTACAAGCCATCTTTTGGTGTATTTACTCTGAAATCTTTCTCCTAAGCCTTTGGATACCCCTTAGCCACTGCATATCCTCATGCCTACAATGCCCCTTTATTTCCTGTCTCCTCTTAGCAGACTTCTTATTCTACAAGATTCTACAAGCTTGTCACATGCTCTAGAGAACCTTCCTCTTTCTCTCTCTTTCTTTTCTTTCATTCATTCTTTCTCTCTTTTTCTTCTCACCTTACTTCCTTCCTTGCCTCCCTCCCTCCTTCTTCCTTTCTTTTTTTTTTTTTGTTCTTCTCCTTTCCCTCCCTCCCTCCCATCCTTTCTTCTGTTTTAGAGATGAGGTCTCACTCCATCACCCAAGTTGGAGTACGGTAGCTTGATTATGCGTCACTATACCTCAAACTCCTGGTCTCAAGTGATCTTCCCCTTCAGCCTCCCAAAATGCTGGGGTTATAGGCATGAGCCACTATGCTGGTGTGGGAGAATCTTTAGAGACTCCTCCAGGCTGGTTTGGTATTACTCTGTGCTTTCCTAGCCCACCTTCTTCATCATAGCTCTTGTCTTGCTAGGTTAGAAGGGTCATCTACCCCATTGACCTTGTTCTTCAACTCTATTCTTGAGGCCTAATATGTAGTTTGGGTAGAGTTGGCCCAGTATGCACGTAACTCTCCGAGCAGAGAGGTAGGATGTCGATGTAAAAACTAGCATGATGGTTACATTGCAGTGTGTATTTGTTAAAATTTTAATTAGGCTTGACATGTAAAATCTGCGAAATTTATTGTATATACACTATTACCTCAATAAAGCACCATTAAGTTATTTTTTGTTTAAAAAAGAAAAAAAGAAGAAAACAATTTCCCTATCTATCTATCTGTAGTTACTTTTGCTTTCTAGGAGAATAGCATGGTTTTCTCTGGGTAGATAACTCTTTGTGTAGGAAGATACCTAGCTTCTTGGTGTTGAAAGGAGAGAGTCAAAGATAGCAGAATTGCTCCTCTATGGAAAGGCAACAGAGTCAGAGATCTCTTGGTATAGCCACTTTCATACTAAAGAAAGGGTGTCCCTCTGATGCTGAAGTGTTTGAGAACCCCATGTGGCTGCCACTTTGATGTGAAAGTAGGCCTTTCACATCTACTTTTGTGTTTGTTCATTGAGACAGTGTTGATATGGTGCTAGAGCCCATCTGTTAAAGTATCTAAACAGAGAAGTCATCTCAGCTTGGAGCAGGGGTGCAAGCCACAGGGAAGCTTTGAGAAACTGGAACTTGAGGCATAAGTGTGCTAGTGATGAGACTGGGGGAAGCAGAGGGATGGGCATGCCCAGGAAGGGGCTCCTGAAGTTCTGATTTAGATGAGTTGTAAACATGGGCTTAGGGTAGCAGTTCTCAACCTGTAGGTTGCGACCCTTTTTTAATAATGAAAATACATTGCAGCATTAGGAAGGTTGAGAACCACTGGCTTAGCGGGTCACACAAAGCTGAGCTCAAGTCCTAACATGGCTGCCTAGCAGCTTGTGTGACCCTAAGCAAGACAGTTAACCCCTTAGAGTCTTGTGTCCCTCCTCTGTAAAACGGTCATAGGCTTTACCTCAAAGGGACAAGAGGAGTGAAGACCATTGTGTGGATGCTCCAGCTGCTACGACAAAGCGCCACAGACCAGATGGTCTAACCCATAGACATTTATTACATCCCCATTCTGGAGGCTAAACATCTGAGTGATCACTGTGTGGGCAGGGCTGGTTCCTTCTGAGGCCTCTCTCCTTGGCTTATTGATGCTGCCTTCTCCCTGTGTCTTCAACTGTCGTCCCTCTGTGTGTTCCCATGTCCTGATCTAATCTCCTCTTCTTATATGGGCAACCAGTCATCTTGGATTAGGGCTGACCCAAACGACCTAATTTAATTTGAATCACTTCTTTAAAGGCCCTATCTCCAAATGCAGTCACATTCTGAGATCCTGGGGGTTAATATATGAATTTGGGGGACATAAGTCAGCCTCTGATAGTTATGCCAGCATCTAACGAGCAGGACCTTACCAAATGTGTACACAGTCTTACGTCGGTTTTTCCTGTTGTCCTAGAATTAATGGCTAGAGACAAAGATGGGAAATGTCCACTTTGTACAGGAAGGAGCCAGGGTAGTAGGAAGCAGACACTTTCTTCAGGGCTTCCCAAGACATGAGAGGAATGTCTACTGCCACTATCTCCAGGCCTCAGAGCTGCCAGTCCTCAGCCCTCATTCTAATTGGGTTTGCTTACTGCTATCTGGCTTCCTGTTAAGACTGAGAGCTCCCCAAGTCTTATTTCCTCCGGTTTTAAGTTCAGCCCCTACAACAGTGGTTCTCAACCTGTGGGTCCTGACCCCTTTCTAACAATGAAAATACATTGTGGTGAGAACTACTGCCCTACAACAAGTGAGGGGATTCTACCTTTCTGCCATGGGGCCACTGGGAGTGCCTTCCCATGCTAAAGGCCTATTTTGGTTAAACCCTTTTGGCTGCTAGTGCCTGAAAGCAGCTAAGGGCAAATGCAGTGGCTCTTGAGGTGTGCTTTCAGATGAGTGAACTGGGACTAACTACATCTGCTCACTGTGGGTCAGTTTTCTCTTTTTTAAATGGAGATTCAAAGTAGGACTGACTACATAATTTCTGGTACAAAATAAAAATTCAGGGCCCCTTGTTTAAAAATTATTAAGCATCAAATTATATATGAAAATACCACACTGTACCCCACGATTGCATTAATGTACATAGCTATGATTTAATAAAGAAATTATTGAGCATTTTAAGCCAGTGATAGCAGAGCATTAATTCAAGTGTACAGAGCCCTTATAACTACGGGAACCATGCAACTACCTCAGCTGTACACCCAGGAGACTGACCTTGGTTCTAATCTTGGGCCTGCTCTTGAAAGCAAACAAGTAAGTATGTGATAATCTTAGGAAAAGTGTTTTAGAAACAGCTAAGTGCTGGACTTGGATTGGGAGCTTCTCAAACTCTAGTATTTTCTACTTCCTGGTATTTGGGCTCATTCTGACTTTTCTAATTAGTCTGCTTATCCACGGCACTCCCTCCTTAATCCCCTTTCAAAATCCCTTCACCCAGCATACAGCACCCTTTCACATGGCTATGGGCCTGGGGGTCCCAAAAGCATTAGGGTCAATGTAGACCATCCATCCCCTAGGCCTCAGACCAATAGCTCTACTTGTGCCTCTGCCCCAGGGCTAGAACAGTCTTGCTCATCCAGCAGCCTGGGAAATCCCAGCGTTCCCTAGCAACAAGACCCATCCGGAGCTGTTGCTAGGGAAACCCTGGGATTTCTATAGCTACTGTGAGCACACTGAGCATCTCTGCTCCCACAGCTGACTATGTCTGGTGTCAGCAGAAGAGGGGGAAGGGAACTGATTATCTACTGCCAGGGCGGGGCATATCTCATTTTTCTGAATCCCATTTACCTGTACAAAGAGAGGTAAATAGGTCACCAAGGGCAGAGCCATATCTCTAGGCTGATAGTCCTTCCTTATACAGAAACCTCCAAAAAAATTGCTGCTCAAATTGGGCTTGTGTAGTCCACTGGGCTCCCATAGCTCCTGGCATACCTAGCCCAGAGATCACCAGACTGCCTTCTATCTCATATCTGTGTGCCCTCTCACCCTGTGTGTCATGGGCTACTGTGTCCCTAGTACCGTGCTCAGGGCAGGGCTTTGGAAAATTCTCCTTGGTTTTCTGGAGAAACCTGTGGGTTCCTTCTCAAAATAATGTTTTTGAATACATGAAATAAAATAGGCAGGAATACAAAGAAAGCAATTTTATTGAAATACAGTTATTAAAATATTTTTTAAACCATAATTGTGATACTATAAAATATATATGCATATTCATTAATGTATTAAATAACAAAATTGAGTGGCAGGTCTAATAACTACTATAATTTAGAAGTATGACAAGTGTTAAGGATATTTGAAGAGAGCTGCTGCCACAGTTAATGTGAGATGAAAATGTCAGGAATTCCTCTTGGTGACAAAGTTACAAGTACTGGTAATCTTCTTGTGGTTGGTTGCTTGTATTCATTATCTATAATGATAAATTTTAGTTCAAGGTTGGAGAAAATAAAAATGTATCCTTCTACCATCTAATTCCACAGATTCCATACTCCTCTGGAGGCTGTGAACTACAGGTTTGGACATTGCACAATGCATAAAAGAATGAATTCTTGCCCAGGGTCCCCAAGTGAGTAAGTGCCTCAGCAAGAGGAAAGGAGGTTTTGTTACCCTCAGTCAGTCACCTTGCTCCTGGGTACCCCTTAAGAGTGGAGGAATCTCAACAGTGTTGGGACAACTGGATACACTTAGGCAAAAGAATGAAGTTGGACCTCACTGAATACTATATCTAAAAATTAACTCAAGATTGATCAGAGTCCTAAAGACAAATGCTAAAACTATAAAATGCCTAGAGGAAAACAGGGTAAAAGACTTATGACATTGGGTGTGGTGATGTTTTGTTACATACAACACCAAAAACACAGGCAACAAAAGAACAAATGGAGAAATGGGACCACATCAAATTTTAAAACTTAAGACATTAAAGGAATAATCAACAGTATGAAAGGTAACCAATGGAATAGGAGAAAATATTTGCAATTCATGTATCTGGTAAGGGGTTATTGCCTAGTATATATAACGGACTTTCACAGCTGAACAACAACAATAACAAAAACAAGCAACAGGATTTAAAAATGGGCAAATGATTTGAATAGATATTTCACCAAATAAGATACACAAATAACCAATAAAAACATGAAAAGATGTTCAACGTCACCAATTAGGGAAATGCAAACAAAAACTACTATGAGATGCTGTTTCACACACACTGGGATGACTACTATGCAAAAAAACCAGAAAATAACAGTGTTGGTGAGGTTGTGGAGACATTGGAACTCTTTTGCACTGTTGGTCACAATGTAAAATGGTTTAGCCACTGTGGAAGGCAATATGAAAGTTCCTCTAAGAATTAAAAATAGAAGTACCATATGATCCAGGAATCCCACTTCTGGGGTATATGTCCAAAAAAGCTGAGAGCAGATTGAAGAGCTATTTGTACACATGTATTCACAAGAGCATGATTCCTGCAGCCACATGGTGACCAGCATGTCCTCCCCATTAGGGGCAGCTAAGTGGTATCTGGTTGAGTGGTCTTTCTGTGGACCTGATCAGAGACAGTGGTTTCCTATGTTGGTTGTGATCCTGGAAGTGGAGGTTGGAACTCTGGTTCCAGGGCCTCAATTGCAAACTATTAAAGTTAGTGAGAGAAAGGGGCCCATGGCAGTCTTGGGTAGGTGGGGGCAGTGGGGAGGGCCAGTCAGGTTGCTGAAAGATGAGAGGTGACTTCACCCTCAGAAAGAGGCTTCCTCTTCCCAAGACAGTTGCCTCTTGCATGTCACCAATCTTCATTGTCAGGAAACTTGCCTCCTACTTCTACCATTGCCAGCCCAAATCACATGCAAGTAATGCCTTTCTAGGAACATTCATCGGGTTTAGTGACTTTGACTTTTGTCCAGCATCAATGTCACATTTTGTGAAGTTATCCATTGAGAAAATGACTGAGAACTGCCCACTGTATTTAGAAATATCCACCTGCCTCCCTTCCTACACACCCGCCTTTTCCTTCCTTCTTCCCTTCCCGCCTCACAGAACACACAGAGACACATCATTTCACAATTGGTTGATTTTATTTTATTACCATTGTGTACCCAGGGGGTGCTATTGCCCAGTGGAGAGACCTCCCAAGACTTGGCGGATAGTTCTGAGGTCCCTGGACACACTCTGAAGTCACAGTCGTCTGAGAGTGACCCCTGAGGTGGTGGGGCCCTCTCTGTTCTGTGGGGCCCGGCCTTCCTCATTCTGACTGACATTCTCATTCAGCCAGTTATAATAGCCCATCAGCATCGCCCCGCTTCCTTTCTTAGGTTTGATTGAAGGGGTCGTCATTTTTGGAGAAGTTTTTCTTTTCAAACTCCCTCCTTGGGGTCCTTTTGCCTTTGTGGCTCCCTTGGGCACCTGGAAAGACAACAAAGAGATCGTAGAAGGGCAGTGGTTTGGGGGAAGAGGTGGAGGAGGGGAGAGAGGATGGGGGAAATATGGGCTGGTGGGGTTGTGTGGGCCAGGGCAGGGGAGGAGTCTGGGGGAGAGAGGAAGGGAAGGCCAGGAGGAGCTTGGATGGGTTCCTCACCTTGAAGCTGCCTCTG
Source organism: Galagoides demidoff (assembly GCA_963574575.1). Taxonomy (NCBI): domain Eukaryota; kingdom Metazoa; phylum Chordata; class Mammalia; order Primates; family Galagidae; genus Galagoides; species Galagoides demidoff. Next base: position 14,059 of record CAUYQV010070536.1, read on the forward strand.
GACTTGGGGTTACAAGGTGTTTTCTTCTTCCCCTGTGTGCTCTTTCTTCTTTGTGGGCGATTGACTACACCAGAGGCTTGTGATTTACTGGTCATCTTGGCCATGTCAGAGCTCCCTGTTGTCTATCCAGACCTCCCGATCTGTCTGTGTATACTCTCCCCAGGACAGGGCCTGGCCACACCTCTGCTTTTGTTTGGTCATCCACTCCCCAGCCAATGGTAGCCCTGGGGGACCTCAGACATCACAAAGCACCATCAGGACATCATAGGGGGTGGTAAGATGACACCTCCATAGCAAAGCAGGGGGATGCTGGAGGGCCTAAATTTACACTGGTTGGAGAAAGTAGGAATTTCTTTAGTATCAATGTCCTTCCCAATGGATCTGCCCCCTCTTCATCTCCCTTGTTAAATTCTAGTTAGTTACAAGGTAGAGAGAGAGTATCTCCCACAAGCCCTTTTTCATGGTCACCCCATTCAGTGGTTCACTCCGTTGTCTCCCACCTTTTATCATTACCTAGTGTTTACATTTCTTACCTATAATCCTTCCAAGTAATGTGGTTATATTACATTTCTCTGGAAATGTGAATCATTCCACTTCCTGCCTATAGATTGCTTAACGACCACCCCATTCTTGGCTATTACCAAGGAACTTTTCCATTCACCTCCTTTTCCCAGTGTTCACATAAGCTCTCCATGTTTTTTATAATATTTCCCAATCTGAAATCACTGGTTTTAGGCTGTCCAGACTTCATTAAATAAACTTGTTCCACTAGTTTTAACAGTGTGTTGGGGAGTGGTGGTAGGATGAGGTAGATATTTTTGTGCTAGAAGTTGTACCAGGTGTTTACATTTAGAAAACTACGGAGTTGGGTGGGCTTCAACATTGTACTTGAGGCTCTTTCTAGTCTGACAAGGGAAAGGAAGATCTCCTGATTAAAAAGGAAAACTATTTTTACTGAAGACTACAGATAACATATACAGAAAATTCTATCAATCTAAAGAAGTGCTTCTAGAACTAATAATTGGGTTTACCAAGGTAGCAGAATACAAAATCAATACCAAGTCAATTGTATTTTTATCTTTATAGCAATGAATATTGGGAAATTGAAATAAGCAGAGCAATTAAGACATCTTTAGAAAATACAGCATGCTTAATGATAAATCTAACAAAATTTTTAGAAGATCTATACACTGAAAATTACAAAACATTGAGGAGATAAATAATTAAAGACCTAAATATATGTAGATAGATATTGTTCAAGGGTTGGCAAATTCAAAATTGTTAATACTTCATTTCTTTCCAAATTCACCTGTAGGTTTCATGCAATCCTAACCAAAATCCAGAAGACTTTTGACATAGAAATTGACAGGCAGCATAGCTTAAAGAAGTCCTGTAAAGCAGAGAAGAAAGATGGAGGGGTTACACTCCTTAATTTTAAGGTTTCTTATAAAGTGAGAATAATCAGGATGGTGTGGTATTGGCATAATGATAGCAATACATCAGTGGAATAGAATAAAGAGTGCAGAAATAGACCCACACATACACACATATATGCACAAATGGTTGTTGATAAAGATGCAAAAGAAAGATTAGACGAAAAAGGAGAGATAGTATTTTCAACCAACTGGATCTAGAACAATCACATATCTATATGAAAAAAATAAGCTTCAAGCCATACCTCAAGCCATATAAAAAGTAAGTGAAAATGGATCATAGACCTAAATGTGCAATCATATCTACAAATTTTCCAGAAGAAACAAAGGGGAAAATATGTGTTGTCTTTGGTTATTCAGTGATTTCTTAGATACAGCAAAGAAGTTCAAATGATTAATTTAAAAAATTAATAAATTGGAGTTCTTTAAAAGTAAGATATGCTCCAAGAAAACATTGTTAAGAGAGTGAAAAGAACCTATACACTGGGAAAGAATATTCAGAATAACATTTTTTTTTTTGTAGTTTTTGGCCAGAGCTGGGTTTGAACCCTCCATCTCCGGTATATGGGGCTGGAGCCCTACTCCTTGAGCCACAGGTGCCACCCTAGAACAACATTTCTTGTAAAGGTCTAGTTTTCTAAACATACAAAGAACGCTTAAAAATTCAGTAAGAAGGAATCAAACAGTCAAATGAAAAATGGGCAGATGGTAAATATCCTCATACATAGAACCTCAACATTATTCATCACAAGGAAATGCCAATTGAAATCACAATGAGGTGCCACTATCCACCTATGGAGAATATCGAAAACAGGGCTGGGCATAGTGGCTCATGCCTGTAATCCTGGTACTCTGGGAGGCCCAGGTGGACGGATTACTTGAGCTCCGAGCAAGAGCTAGAGCCATCTCTAAAAATAGCTAGGGGCAGCGCCTGTGGCTCAGTGGGTAGGGTGCCGGCCCCATGTATCGAGCGTGGAGGATTCAAACCCGCCCCTGCCAAACCGCAACACAAAAATGGCCCGGCGTTGTGGCGGACGCCTGTGGTCCCTGCTACTCGGGAGGCTGAGGCAAGAGAATCACCTAAGCCCAGGAGTTGGAGGTTGCTGTGAGCTGTGATGCAAGAGCACTCTACCAAGGGCTACAAAGTGACACTCTGCCTCTACATTAAAAAAATAAAAATAGTTGAGCAGGTTGGGTGCCAACGCTCACACCTGTAATCCTAGCACTCTGGGAGGCTGAGGTGGGTGGATTGCCTGAGCTCCTGGGTTCAAGACCAGCCTGAGCCAGAGCAAGACCCCTGCCTCTAAAAAATTTAAAAAAAAAAGCTGGGCATTATGACAGATGCCTACAGTCCCAGCTACTTGGGAGGCTGAGGCAAGAGAATTGTTTGAACCCAAGAGTTGGAGGTTGCTGTGTGCTATGATGCCACGGCACTCTACCAAGGGCAACAAAGTGAGACTCTGTCAAAATAAATAAATAGATAAATAAATAGGGGGGTGCCTGTGGCTCAAAGGAGTAGGGCGCTGGCCCCATATGCCAGAGGTGGCGAGTTCAAACCCAGCCCCGTCCATAAACTGCAAAAAAAAAAAGAAAAAAGAAAAAAAAAGAAAAGATAAATAAATGAATAAATAAATATAGCTGGGCACTGTGTCACGTGCAGATAGTCCCAGCTACCTGGGAGGCTGAGGCAAGAGGATTACTTGAGCCCAAGAGTTTGAGGTTGCTCTGCACTATGATGCCACAGCACTCTACCAAGGGTGACTGAGTGGGATTCTGTCTCAAGAAAGAAAGAAAGAAAGAAAAAAAAAAAGAATATTGAAAACAGTAGCCATGTTGATGAGGTTTGGGTGCACAGGAACTCTCACATATACCTTATGACAGTGGGAAATGTCAACACCATTTTTCAAAACAGTTTAGCAGCTTCTTAAAATGTTAAACATGCAACTATCGTGATACAAGTATACCAACCACTTCTAGGGAATCATATAAAAATCTTCAAAATGTAAAAGTTCTATTATGACAGAAGGCAGATCTGTGGTTGCTTGGGGATGGAGATTCAGGGAGCAGCAAAGGGGAGGAATTATGAAGGATAAGAGACAACTTTGGGGTATGAATGATCTGTTCACTATCTTTATGGTGATGGTTTCCTGGGTCTATACCTATGTCAAAGCTTATCAAATCTACACCTTATTCAGGTTGCTATATGTCAAATATACTTCAATAAAGCTGTATTTATTGTGTTTTCTTCAGGAACAAATGCTCAACTTTTAAAAAGAATAAAGATAAAATACTTGGAAGGGGAGAATATTTAATCACTGAAGTTATTTAGAAATGTTGGAGTAAGGTGTTAATAAATATAAAAACTTTAAAACTTTGGTTTATTATTGTTCAAAAATTCTCTGTAAGGATTCAACTTACGCCTCCAGGAAGAAGGAGTAGATGTATTTTCCTCTATTCCTCCTGCTAAGTCCAGCTAAACAGCCTGGACACTGTACATAAAACAAGCATGAGAAGACTCTGAATAATAGAAAGAAAAAAGCGAACAGTCTTGCGACCTTGGGACACAAGGAATGCCATGGAAGTGAGTTCCCTGGGTTTTCTTTTTTCTTTTTTACTGATCTGGATTACTTTATTATCTTTTATTGTTTCAGGTTAATTGAGGGTACAAAGAATTAGGTTACAATGTTTGTGTTTATTAGGTAAAGATCCTCTTATAATTGGATCCTGCTCCCTTCCTGGGCTTTCTTTTTGCCTCAGATGTCCCAAACTTAGAGGTAAAGAAGCAGCAACATGGAAATGCCAAAAGGAACAGACAAAAAAGCCCCAACAAAAGCCTGCTGTTTCTAGCCAAAGGACCAAAAAAGGGGCACTCTTCTCTGTAAGGCAAAAAAACTTGTAGACAGTAACTGTTCTACTCTAATCAAACAATGGAAGAAACTGTGGGTCCATCCCATCTAGCCAGCAAAGACCATGAGGCTCCACATTGGAGCCGTAATGAGGCAGTCCTAACCCTCCTAGCCAAGGAGATATTTGGTGGAGGCCTAGTGAGGAGTTGAAACTATTATTAATTCCCAGTGGTAACAAAGAGAATCCCTCTGGGTATTGATAGAAGCCAAGTAAGGAACTTGGTCTTCCACTCCCATCTAGCAGTGATGAAGCAGCGGGCCCTTTCCCCTACTAAAGCAATGTCAGAGAAAGTTAGTTAATACAGAAGGTTTGAATAAGATTCAATCTCATAGTACAGTACTAAAATATCCAGGAAAATCTCAACTTGAATGAGAACAATCAAGAGAGACTAAACCAAAAGAACATAGGAGATAGTATTATCTACAAGTATTAGAAATAAACCATCACAAGAATGCTTCAATGAGGAATTAGAAACACATTCAGAGCAGATGAAAACATGCAAATCTCAGCAAAGAAATAGGATATAAAAAAGAACTAAATGGAAAGTTTAGAACTGAAAAATACAATATCTGAAATAAAAACCTTAATTCATGTGTTCAACAGCAGAATGGAGAGAATAGAGCAAACAGAGGAGGGAATCAGTGAACTGAAGGTGGAGCAACAGAAATGTTCAGATGAATGGCAGAGAAACAAAGATGGAAAAAAGAAACAAAGTCTGAGGGAAAACTGGGCAAATGGTAAAACAAAGCTATAGTCCAGAAAGAAGGAGGGAAGGAGAGGGGTGGGGGGAGGCCAGGAGGAGGAAGGGTATTTGGTGGGGCCTCACCTAATGTGCATAAGGCAACGGTACGTTTCAGAACTATTAAGAATAGAGTATAAATGTCTTACCACAACAAAAAAATAAGCAAGGTGATGGTTATGTTAATCAGTTAGATATAAGCATTTCACATTGTATATTCAGTTAGTATATTGCACCCCATAAATGCATTAATGTGCACAGTTATGATTTAATAAAGAAAAAACAGAAAAATAGATGTGATAGTCCTGTTATAAGAATCCCAGGAGGAGAAGAGATAGAGACCATGATTGAAAATACATTAAAATCCTTAAATGCTCCCATATTGGCAAAAGACGTAAACCTATGGTGAATCCCAAACAGGATAAACCCAGAGAAATCCATACAAAGATGTGTCATTATCAGAAAACTAGAGACAAAGAGAAAGTTGTCAAATCAGTGAAAGGGAAATGACAATTCCCTATAAGGGAATAACAATTCAAATGAAAGGGGGAATTCTTATCAGAAAACAGAGAGGCCAAAAGAGTGTCGCAAGATCTTTCAAGTGCAGAAAATGGTCTAAATAGACCAGTTCAAAAACAGTGGAAGAGTAGATTTTTAAAAATGACCCAACTATACAGTGTCTGTATGAAACTCACTTCAAATACAATGTGATAAGTATATTGAGAGTAAACATGAATGCTCATAGCACCTTTATTTTTAATAGTTAAAAATTGGAAACAACCAATATGTCTTTCAATAAATGAATGGTTAGACATCCTGTGGTATGCAATAAAAATGAGCCAACTATTAAAACATGCAATAACTTATCTTTAAAAAGTTACTCTGGGCTCAGTGCCTGTGGCTCAAGCGGCTAAGGCACTAGCCACATACACCTAGGTGGTGGGTTCGAATCCCCAGCCCGGGCCCGCCAAACAACAATGATGGCCGCAACCACAAAATAGCCGGGCATTGTGGCGGGTGCCTGTAGTCCCAGCTACTTGGGAGGTGGAGGCAGGAGAATCGCTCGAGCCCAGGAGTTGGAGGTTGCTGTGAGCTGTAATGCCACGGCACTCTACCCAGGGGGATACCTTGAGGCTCTGTCTCAAAAAAAAAAAAAAAAAAGGAAAAGTGCACCTAGAAAGCCACATGTGATCCTGATGCTGCAGGTGCCCCACTGCAGCCTTAGAGACAGGGAGGGGAGCTG
>CAUYQV010070538.1:0-22507 GCA_963574575.1 Galagoides demidoff
GAGGCGGCCCTCACTGACGCCCGCTGCAAGCTGGCTGAGCTGGAGAGCGCCCTGCAGAAGGCCAAGCAGGACATGGCCTGCCTGCTCAAGGAGTACCAGGAGGTGATGAACTCCAAGCTGGGCCTGGACATCGAGATCGCCACCTACAGGCGCCTACTGGAGGGCGAGGAACAGAGGTGAGGACCGCATGTGTGGGAAGGAGGTCTTCTCCGCCTCCCCAAGGTCATGCTGCAGCTCTTGCTGCAAAGCCGGGAGCATGCCATACACCTCTAAGGTGCATCGACATTACTTGGGGGCAGGAATTTAGTAGATTAACAGATTTCATCAGTTTTGCTCCCCAAAACTAATTTTGGTCTCTGCTCTTCCCACAAGGTTGTGTGAAGGCGTTGGTGCTGTAAATGTCTGTAAGTAATCTGTATTATGAGTTCTGAAATAATGATATAGGGTTCTGGACAGGCAAATTTTTTCATAAAGCATCAGATAATAAATATTGTAGGCTTGTGGACCATGCAGTCTGGGTGTAACGCCAAAGCAGCCATGGCTGTAGGTAACACATAGACAAAATAGGTATAGCTGGGTTCCGATAAAACTTTGTTTATAAAACAGGAAGCCAGGCTGTGGCCATAATCTGCAGACCCTAAAAGGAAAGAGGAATGGTAACATAAGTAGCTACAGTCATGTGCCACTCAAGGACGTTTAGAACTATTGACCAAATGTAGGACCGTGGTTCCATAAGATTATGTCATGTTTTTACTGTACCTTTTCTGTGTTTAACTATGTTCAGTTAGATGAATACTACCATGTGTCACAGTTGCCTACAGTATTCAGCACAGTGACATGCTGTACAGATATGTAGCCTAGGAGCACAGGCCATGCCCTACAGCCTAGGTGTGCAGTGGGCTCTACCATCTAGGTCTAAGCACACCCTGTGAAGTTCACACAAGGATGAACTCTCCTAATGGGTCCCCTTGTCAAGAGGGGTGACTGCATTTCTGCTTATGGAGAGGGGCTGGGCTAACGGTGTATAGAGGTTGCTTGAGGTCAGCCTGCAGGAGGGCGTACCCAGGAGCCAGGGTGTTTGAGTGCAGAGCCTGTAGAAACCAAGGGGAGAAGCTCTGAGCAAGAGCAGAGGGCTCTGGCCAGCAAGTAGGGGCTGCGGAAGCAACCTCACAGGAACTGAGCCCTGTCCTCCTCCCCCAGGTGTCAGCAGCTCCCGGGGCGGAGTCGTGTGTGGGGACCTCTGCGTGTCGGGCTCCCGGCCAGTGACCGGCAGCGTCTGCAGCGCCCCCTGCACCGGGAACCTGGCGGTGAGCACCGGGATGTGTGCGCCCTGTGGCCAGCCCTGTGCCAGCGGCCGGTCAGTGCGGTTCGCATAGTGCCCGCACAGGTGAAAACACCCCTCGAACTAACCCACCGCTTCCTCCACCTCCGGATGGGAGGAGGAAGGGTTTCAGGAACCAGCTGCCCACCTTACCGTCTTGCACCCTCCACCCCGCTGCTCTTCACTTCCCCAGGGGAGGCTGGGCTCCCTGCTGGCAGCTCTCCCTCCTCCAAGTGTCTTCACAGCCCTAGGGCAGAGGCCCAACCCCGGACTGCTCTTTAGCAGGCTTGGATGCCTTTAGCTTCTGAAGGCCAGATGATCCCTTCAGTGTGGACTTGCTGTGTGGGGCCTCCCCTGCCTCTACACCCAGGGTGGTGACAGGCTCCCTCTCCCTCTGCTGGGTTTCTGTGTTTCCAATAAAGCTCACTGTCATTCACACAAGCACCCTGAGAATGTTTCCTCTGTCCTGCCCTCTTCGCCTTCTCACCCAGGTTTCAGCTGTCAGGGGCCAACAGATGAGCCATCCTCAGACATGGAGGAGGGAGGGTTGTCTCCAGGTACCTGCCCGTACCCTGCCCTGCACACACTGCACAGGGGCTGGGCTGGCAGCCCCAAAAACAGAGGGTCCCCTTGCCCCCAAGTACCCATTAATGCACTGCTGCCAGTAAGGGACAGATTTCCCCATGCACAGGCCTTGACACAAAATACACACACAGACTCTGTGTCAGAGACCATGATGTCCAGCGGCCCCTCTCGAGCATGGCCCTGACACACAGAGGTCTTCCTGCCTTCTCCCCAACTCTCATGGGTCCAGATACATTACCCATCCCCTGCCAAAGATCCAGGCACAGACCCTGGACCTGGGGCCTAGACCCTATGATGTCCCCCCTCACATATGCACACAGCCCTCCTCCCACCCCATGCACCATAGAACCCAAGATGCAGAGAGTCCCTGCAGGGCCTCAGGGCCTGGCCTGACCACACATCTGGCAAGCCCAGCACCAGGAAGGGCTGAGGGCACTGGCATGAGAGTTGGCTGGGCCACCCGAAACTCAGGTCTGGGGCAGCTGGACGTTGTGGCCTTCTCAGCACAAGAGGAATGTGCTCTCCCTGCTGCACAGGCATAGGGGGAGGGGTGTGAATAGCCGTTCCACCCCCCTTGGCAGGGAGACTCTGCTGCCCACTTGCTTGCAGAGCCTGCATTTCCCATTGACCTTTCTGGGCTTCCTCGGGAGCACTGGGAGGCATCTTGGCTGTCCACTTAGAATCCAGTTCCTTAGAGCTGCTGCCCCGCTCCCCATGTCTTTTCCTAGCCTTTTGCACAAGAACCTTCCTAGTTATCAAGGCAGGCTCTGCCTCTCTAGTCCCCTGTCTTCCCCACCCCCTTCCCTGCTAGCCTACGAAGCCAGAAGATCACATGCCAGGCATAGAGATCATGCAGGCCTCAAAGATGCTACTTTATTGTAAGCATTGAATTCTGATATCATTTTTCAGACTGTTGTGAGACCTGGAACAGGAGGCAGGGATGGGGGTCTCCCTGTGACTATGAGCAGGGGAATGAGACTCAGTTGCGGACACTCTTGTGGCCGAAGGATGAAGTCCTGATGGAATAGGCCTGCAGGGCCCTGGGCCCGGCACTGCTGGAGAAGCTCAGGGCATTGGTGCCCATGGTTCCCCCGAAGTTCAGCTTGCTGCCACCACCAATGGTCATGGCTAGGAGAGAGGGAGAAGGTCTCCTGTCAGTGGAGAATCCCCACCAGGGACCTCATTCCTTTACCCAACCCTCCTACTTAGATTCTCCCTCCCTCCCCACACACCTTCCTACCTCACTCCCCTCCACTCCCCTCCACAGGCCAACTCCCAAGCAGCCTCTAACAGTGAGAGGGGACACACCTCAGGGGCTCCCTGCTCCACCCTGCCCTCCCACACTGCCTTCCAGGGCCATTGAGCTGGGCCAGATGTGTGCTCCAGGGAACTGGCCAGAAGCTGTGAAGGGAAGGAGGGCTTGTGTCCATCAGCAGGACCCTGGGTCCAGTCTGCCATTCTCCAGACCCAGCCTTTTCTGAACAGAGCAGGAGATGCTTCCTGGGGGCTACATCCAAGAACTTACAGATGTTCACAGCTCCGACTCCATCTCCAGTCAACCTGGGGGCAAAGGACAGACCTATGAGAGCAGCTCTTTCCTCAGGGCTGAAGGGAAGCATTCCCATGTGCCCCTCCTTCCAGGCCCAAGCAGGATCCCCACACTTCCAGCCACTCAGCCCTGCTGCAGAGTGAGCCAGAGGAGGGAGGGAGGGGAGGTGCACCTAGGCCCTCCTACCTACTGGCTACATGCCTCAGGCAATGTCTCAGAGCCTCCATTTCCTACCCATAAATTGAGCCTAAACACAGGACCAAGAGCATACATAGGCCTGTGTGTAGGGTTAGATGACACAATTTGCTCAAAGCCCTCACCCATCATAAAATCCTAAACGTGTCTGTTTCCTATGGATACTTGCATCTCCAACCCCAGCATGAAGACTGGCAAAGTAATTGCTTTAAATGTGCTGTAATAATTAGTGAATTGTTGACTGATTAAACAGGACTCCCTGGGGGGAGGGGTGAAACAGGTTTGCAGTGGAAATTAAAAATCCACCTTAGACAGCTGGGTATGTTTGCTTTGTGACTCACAGCCCCATTGTCACCAGACCCTTGGCCTGGGAGATCAGTTTGCTTTGCAGGGAGAAGTAGCTCACTTTGGTGGAGGTAGTGAGGGGAGCCTAGCGGGCCTCTGCAGCCCCAAGCCTGGGAAGGGAGCAGAACAAACGCCAATGACAGGAGAGGGCTTGCTGGAAGTTTCCGGGGGCTTTGTTCAAATGACCCCTGCAGGTGCTGGGAGTTGCTGGCACTGCTGGGAGAGGAGAAGTAACCAGGTTGCTCTAGGAGCTTCTTGTACAATAGCTAAGGAGCTCAGAAGGAAGAGCCCTGAATATCCAAGATGCTAGTGATTTGTGTGACTTTTCTTTTCTCATTCTAAAAAAATATTAACTTTTGTGTCAAATTTTTTATTTGTAAATTTGCATTTGTAAAGAAAGCCCCTAATTTGTGTGAGTTTCTGGTCCACAACTCCTGGACCTGCCCCTGGGAAGCGCTAAGGGGCTAAAGCAGTGTTTTTCAACCTTTTTTATCTCATGGCACACTTGAATCTATAGTTAAACTTCCACGGCACACTTAAATCATGTTGATTTAAAAACAGAGTAAAGACAAGAATGCACTCACTGTGCTTTGAATGTCTTTTGAAAATAAATTCATTAATGATTTCTAAAAGTTTTCATGGCACGCTGGTTGAAAATCACTGGGTTAAGGGATGAAAGCAAAGTAGCCATCGCCATGTCCCCTCAGCGGTATGGAAGGGATGGCATCCTCTCAGGGAACCAGGATCTAAGCCTGATAATAGCAATGTGGATGACATTATGCTCTCAGAAAGGGATGTCTCCCACTTGCTGTGTGACCTTGAGCATACCAATAACCATCTCTGAGCTTCAGTCCCCTCATCTGTTCATGAGAGGAGGCTGGATCAGGTCCCACTCTAATGGGTCCCAGCTTGATGTCTATGAGAATAAAAGGCCCAGGATATGGGTTTCAGAGAAAATGGGTCCCTGCGCCCATGAGGGAGGAGGAAGCAGAGGGAGTCATCTTGGGTGGAGCTTCCCTGTGGCCAGATCAGCTTCTCCCGTCCCCTCTCCCCAGAGACCTTTGGTGTTTACTCTTCTTCCCACAAGGAAGACTGGGCACCAGCCCCAAGTGGGTAGACTAACTTCAGGGGCACGTGTCCTCTGCCCTCCCAATCCAGACCCCCTACCCTGGTACCCTTCATTCCCCAACCCCGCCTCTCTGCTCCATGCCTCTCTCCCCAGCCCTTCAGGAATAATGCTCAGGAAAGAAAAAGTTCTTTATAAACTCGGTGTGACATAAATGCAAGTTGAGGGTCTCTGTGGGCTTCTTTTGCAGATGTTTTGTGTCTACTCAACAGATCGGCAACCTCCCTGAGGGCCCACACAGCTGCTTCTCACCCTCTCCAAATCCTGATGTTACCCTAAGGTACAACTCTAAATGAATCAACCGACCCATAATGTGAACATGCAGGCCCAACTTCACAGAGGCACCATGTTGTTCGTGAAGAATTCTCTATCCGACCACTCACTAATCCACCCCAGCCTACACTCTGACCACAGGTAAGTACACAAACATCCCCGGGGACAGAGAAAATAATCCTTGGAGTCTACCACAGTCGGTCAATCCACATGACACAGCACTTAGGTATATAGTGAGAAGTGTCACTTCTTGGTGTCATGGAAGATGCTTGGACAAGGAATCAGCACACCTGGGCTGCACACTAGGCCTGTCCCCTCACTTACTAGAACTGAACCACAGCTTTCCCCTCTGCACACTAGGGAATCAGCATCTGACCTGATTTCCTGAATGTATTCAGAGAATCAAATAAGATAACCCTGCTAATAGCCACACTCACAAACGGGCTTCCCCACTGAGCTTTATACTATAAGGGGCCTTTCCTTCTGGAAGGTCATCTCCTTGGAAGCACAGAAACAGGTATCAGCTCTGCCTTCCCTGCAGTCCCCAGATCCAGTGCTCTGCAGAGGAGGGACACACAGGGCATGCTTGAAAACAGGTGAGTATCAAGCCCCAGAAGGATCCTCACCTCTGCTCCTCGCCCTCCAGCAGCTTGCGATAGGTAGCAATCTCAATGTCCAGGGCCATCTTGACATTCATCAGGTCCTGGTACTCACGAAGCTGCCGGGCCATGTCCTGCTTGGTCTGGCGCAGAGCAGCCTCCAGCTCCTGCTGCTTGGCACGAGCATCCTCGAGGGCCAGTTCCCCATGCTCCTCAGCCTCAGCAATGGCAGCCTCCAACTTGGCACGCTGTGGGCAGTAGTGGAGCTGTGAGCTGGTGGGACAGGGCTCACCAGTCACTGGCCTCCTACCTACCCATCCCACAGCAAACACCAGAGCAACTTTCTTAAGTTGGCTTCATGAGTACCACTTACTCCCCAAAGCACCAGGGACTCCCAAGGGTTTAAATACATGGGTTTGGGTATCCAGTGCTGCTAGCTCCCACTTCCAGATCTGCCACTGAATGGCTATCTTCATGACCTTGGATGTATCAACCCTTCTAAGCCAAAGTCTCCTCTTTTCTGAAAAAGCAATGATCAGCTCATCTACCTAATAGGGATAATCGAAGGATGAAATGAGATACACAAGAGGTCCTCAGCACACTGTCTAGCACAGAGGGAGTATTTAATAAATGCCATTGTAATGATTATTAATAAATGCTGTTACGATTTTCAAGTCCCAGTCACTACACCCCCTAACTGGAGGAGTGCCAAGATTATGGGATTTTAACTGAGTCCCCAAATGTCCAGCAGCTGACAAGGACCAGAAACCATCTTTAAAAGAGGAACCATTTGGGAAAAGGGTCAGAACAGTGGAGTTTGGAACAGACAGACCCTACCTACTATATACCCCCAGATGCCATGGGATGTATGATTCACAGCCCATGGGTTTAGTCAGGGACGGCCTAGTCCTGACGGGCCTGTATCTACCTTGAGCAACTGCTGCTTCCTGCCTGGCCTAAAGTTCCCTCTGCCTTGGGCTCCTCCCACACTGCCAAGATTTGGCTGATTGGCAGCTCTCTGATTTGGCTCAGAGAGCTGCCATTCAGCCCTTAGCCAGGGATCCTCCACCTCCCTTCTCACCAACCCCTCTGCCCTCAGATCTCCTAGCAGGGCCTGATACTCAGCCCTTGACCACTGTGCAGGCACCCTGCCCTACCACACTGGTGTCTGCTAGGCCAAGGCCATCCCTGCTGCTTCTGGAGACATCTCAATGGCAGCGGACTCTAGGGCCTGGATCTGCCCTGTTGCGTGAGTGGAGAGCCTGACGTGGTGGAGGCTCAGGGTTTGGGAAACCACCATTCACTACTCTATGACTCCCCTCTTGGCCTAGAAGCTGGGCCTTTTTTTTTTAAGAGACGGAGTCTCATTTTATGCCCCCGGTAGAGGTGATTCACAGCTCCACATGTGGGCTAGGGTACCACCTCTGCCCTCCCATAAATAGGCCTACAGGGCTCCAGTGGGAGGATATCTCTGGGGAAATCACCCCCATTTCAACCTCCACCCTCAGCTAATCTGGAAATCAGCCTTTTGAAATTGTTGTGTGCATAACCTTCCCTCCCTCCCCCCTGCTCAGGCTGAGCTGCCCATCCATGCCTGTCACTCAGCCACGGCTTGGGGACCCCCCTCATCAACACCCCCAACTCTTGCTTCTAGCAAAGCATCTTCCCAATCAGCTTCTTATCTGAGCCCTATGCTCCGCCATGAGCCAGGTGCTAAGAGAGAAGAGCAGTGAACCAGACAGACACGGTCCCTGCTTCCAGGCATCTGTCATATTCCAGTGGAGACAGGAACAAACAGTAACTGAATTAGTAAGTTAAACTTTCAGACAGTAATAGGCAACTCAAAGAACTTCAGATAGGCTGCTGGTACAGTAGCTAGGTGCTTGAGGAAGACATCTCTGGGAAGGGATTTTTTGTCCTGTTCCCCAGGCATGAGAAAGGGACATCCACTGTCAGAGCTGGGAGAACCACATTCCAAGTGGAGGGAATACCAAGTGCAGAGGCCCTGAAGCATGACCATGCCTGGCAAATGCAAGGTACAGGAAGCAGGCAAGCATGGCACTGGCACGAGGGGAGGCATAGAAAGGAAGGAAGAGTGGGAAGGGGCCAAGCGAGCCATAACAAGGGCTTCTGCTGGCCTCTGTCTTCCTAGTGAACCGTTAGCTCCCAGGCACCATGCATGGCACCCAGGGCTGGGTACAAGCAGAGTGCTCAGTACCAACGTGGTAAATAATGGTGGCTTTCCTCCAGCCAGCCAGCCAGCCTGAGGCTCCCTCCATAGACTTTATGCCCATCCAGACTCTTCTACTCCTCTTGACCTGTGCCAGGACTAGCCAAGAGCACTCCATCCAGAGCTATCACAAGTGGGCCTGAGACATAAGCTGCACCAGCCCTGGCCCACGGAGTCCAGGGCTGTTACTGTCCCCTCCAGTTTCCTGTTCCTCATCCTGAGCTTGGCCACCCTTCACATGCCCCAAGGAGCAGGAGGAATCAGGAGGAGGGCTGGTTCCCACCTGGTTCTTGGTGTTGTCAATCTCAACTTGCAACCTGTGGATGCCCCGGTTCATCTCTGCAATCTCCCTCTGGGTGTTCCGTAGGTCGTCCCCATGCTTCCCAGCCTGAGCCTGGAGGGTCTCAAACTGGAAGGGCCATAAAGAAAGGTATGACAGAGGGTATATAATAATTATAGGCTATATGTCCCTCTCCCCATCCAAGGAAGGGCCCTCCCAGCTTATATTTCCAGAGGATAATCTGACCCCAGCAATCATCGCCTAATGCCAAGGGGCCAGACTATTGGAAGCAGGATAAGGAGGGAGTTTAGTCACTTCTGAGACAGGACAGAGAAGACAGGGTATGTGCCGCATGGCCATGCCCACTGACCCTGGGGCTCTTCCTACTTCCTAGTATTTGATGCCCTCGTACTAGAGAACCACTGGAAGTCAGAGATCCTCACCTATTTAACAAGCAGAACCACCCATTTCACAGATGAAGACAGTGAGTCTCAGACAAGGGAAAGTACTATCCAGGGACCATACAGCAAATCAATGACAGAACGAGGGTCTGAACCCAGGTCTCCTTGCTGGCATACCTGTGTCCTTACCCATGCACTGTGGATGGCTCCCTACCTCCATGTTGGTTCTAATTCTTGCCTCAGGCTCCCTCCTCTCCCCCTGTTCTCTCAGCACCTGAGGTTGTCCTGCCTCTATAAAATACATGTCATGATATAGCCTCCCAGCTTCAGGGTGCTAAGATCAGGATCCTGCTCCTCCATGCATTAGCTGGGTGGAATTACTTATGTTATTTAACCTCTCTGTGCCTCAGTTTCCTCATCTTTAAAATGGGGATAATAATAATACCTACCTAATAGGGCTGTTCTGTAGATTACAAGAGTCAATATAGGTAAAACATTTGAAAATTGCATAGTACTATGTAAGTATTTGCCAATCTTTAGTTATTATAATTATTAATCCATGTCTATTTCCTCTGCCTGCCTCCTAGTAGGCTGGGATCTCCCATGGGCCAGGGATCTGGCCTTTATATCTTGCCAGAGTCAATCACTGGTATCTGCAAGAACAGTAGGACCCCAGGCCCTAAAGGCTTGAGACAAGTTGAAGAGTAAGAGAAGCTGCTCCACAGGACCCTGGTGGGGGAGGACATATATCCCCAGAGGCCACACACCTTGCTCTGGTACCAGGCCTCAGCCTCAGCCCGGCTGCGGTTAGCGATCTCCTCGTACTGGGCGCGGACCTCAGCAATGATGCCATCCAGGTCCAGGGAGCGGCTGTTGTCCATGGACAGGACCACAGACGTGTCCGAGATCTGGGACTGCAGCTCTGTCAGCTCCTATGGAAACCAAACAGAAAGTCAGGACCAGGAGCATGACCCATGCCTCTCTGCCCAGGAAAGAGAAAGAAAGGAGAATCTGGAGAGGCCAAGTCACCAGTGAGGGACCCAGACCCAGTACTCATTATACAGTTCATTCTGCACACCCCGGCTCCCTGAAGAGCCCATCAGCAACATCTCAAATAGCAGTCTGCTAGGATTTAAGGGGATGAAGAAACTGACGGTGTGGGGAGCTATGATGGCTCCTCACTATGCGATGCCTTTGGGGCGTGAGCTCTCTGGAGAAGGGCCCGATAGGAGACAGGAGAAATAATCATGTTCTGCCCTGTACTGGACTCTCTGCAGTCCTTGACCTGATGATGCAGCTGTACTTGCTGACAGGGAAGTATGTCTGTGACGTGCCATTGCGAGAAAAAAGATACAATTCTGTTTTTATTAAAAATATATACTTTTATATCTGCATGTGTATATACGCCCAGAAAAGATCTGGAAAGGTAGATACAAAGATGGTCATAGGAGGTACAAGTGACCTACTTTATGATTTATTTAATTTTCTGGATTTTTTGCAATGAATATGCATTACTTTCACAAGGACAAGGAAACAAGTTTATAATGACACATCTAAATGTATATGTGTGTACAAAGTTGGACAATTAAGTTCACGAACTCGTCCTCATTGCTGGATGTCACTATGGTCACCTTCGAGGTGCTCCCCTTGGGAAGCTATGCATTGACGCCAGCACCTAGTCCA
Source organism: Galagoides demidoff (assembly GCA_963574575.1). Taxonomy (NCBI): domain Eukaryota; kingdom Metazoa; phylum Chordata; class Mammalia; order Primates; family Galagidae; genus Galagoides; species Galagoides demidoff. The sequence continues at coordinate 10,588 of CAUYQV010070538.1, forward strand.
CCCTTCAAAGCACTTATTCTAGGGTGAGTTCATGAACTTAATTGTCAAACCTTGTACAATGACAGCTCTGATGGTCATTCCAGAAAAAGAGTTCAAAAATTGCTTTAAAGAGATCTAATAACTGGTCTGTATTTAGCCTCACATGCTAATTGCGCCCTAGGCCAGCCTCTGCCCAATGATTAGCCAGCATATCTTCTGCCTTAGGCCAGAGATTCCCACTGATGAGAGTAGAAGAGTTTTAAATCCTTGTGAGGAAAGAGATTGGGAAGTCTGGGCAGGAAAAAGTGAGGAGGATAGGAGGAAAAGGAAAAGGGTAGCAGAGGTATGGTAAACTCTCAGGCACTCTGGTCTTTCTCGACATGGGTTCCCCTGTGTACCCCACCTGGCCCACCTTTGAACTTAGTCACAGCCTGGGGTCCCCTGAGATGGTTCTGGTTCCTTTCTGTCCCACCCAATTAATGCTGCTTCCTTAGAAACATAGCAGCCACCCCATGTCTCCTCGAGGCCAATACAGACTGACCCCACTCCCAGCTCTCCCTGGACCCCTAGCCCAGTGGTTCTCAACCTTCCTAATGATGCAACCTTTTAGTACAGTTCCTGTGGGTCACAACCCACAGGTTGAGAACCGCTGCCCTAGCCCATCATGAATTCCTGAGTTTAGAAAGGACGAACAGCAGGATAAATGTTCCCATGCCCCCAACAGAAGCTCAGACTGGCCCAGAGCCAGGTAGGGTGGTGGGGAATGAATCCGATGGCTCCCTGGTTAGAACGATAGGATGAGACATGTCCCCACCCCCAAGGTCCTCACTGTCTCATTGAGGGTCTTCAGGAAGTTGATCTCATCATTCAGAGCATCCACCTTGGCCTCCAATTCTACCTTGTTCATGTAGGCAGCATCCACATCCTGGTGATAGAAACAGGGCGGGGCAGAGGGACATCATGTCCTCAGCATAGGGACAGTTAGAAGAGATGGGAGCAGGCCAGCCCTGTCCAACCCACAGGGCCAAACAACCCACCGCACCAGGTGTCTGACAAAGCATGGCAGGAAGCTTAGCTTCCCCTTGACCTTCCAGGCTGTATGGGCATCATCTCTACTCGTCTCTGGGGTTCCAAAGTAGACGGGACCCCAAGCTAGCACTCAACCAGATCCTAACTACTCAGATGGCTTGAACACTCCAGCTACCCCTGTGACCAAGAACAAATCACTTCAACTGCGAGCCTCAGCTTCCCATCACTCAATAGCCAAGCATTAAGTCATTCAGGTTCCCACACACCCTCCTAGAGATGGAAAATCTCCAGCCTATGTGTTTATCTTGAAGCATAGGTGACTTTGATGCAGTGGGCCTCAGATGCCCCCCCAGGTCAAAATGATGTCTAGGCCTCTTCCAGCCCTACTTTCCTGGGGTTAAAATCCTGGGGGCTGGAGCTCACGTTTACTTAACCCCTGAGTGTCCAAGGGCCAGAGCCCAGTATTCTGGGACAGGTTGCACTTCTGGTACACTGAACCTGAGTGTGTGTTAAATCAGAATCTCAAAGAACATTAGTTCAAGGCCCTCCAAGATTCTCCCAAGGCCTTCCAAGCTCTGCTTGCAAATCTCCAGGGATGGAGAGCTGCCTTCACATTTATTCAGCATTTCAGGTCAGCCATGTACCACCTTTGGCTGTGATGAAATGTCCTGACCTTGACAGAGCACTTCTTTATTCAGGAAATCTCTCTAACCTCTGTCCTTTGGTCTTACATCTAACCCCTAGAGGCCTAGAAACAAGTCCAGCCAATCACACACATGTACCCAAATGACAGGCTGTGTGCTAAGGGCCTGGCTGGCTTCCAGACCACTCCCTCTCCAAGCCATCTCTCCTTTCTTGAGCAAGCCAGGCAGACGTTGCCCATAGGTCCCTGTGCTGCTCAGGTGAGAGGCCCTGTGGTCCCCTCTTGTTCCATATGTTTCCAGACAAGCCCCCTCCCCCAGCCTATCTGTCCCCCTCACCTTCTTCAGCACCACAAACTCATTCTCAGCAGCCGTGCGACAATTAATTTCATCTTCATACCTGCAGTAGCAGAGGGGGCGTGGTGTTGGCGCTGCTTTGCCTCCATCCCCCCACATGCAGGTGTGAAATCTGCTCAGACAGGTGTCAGAGCTGCAAAACCCAATCTCCTTGAATTCCTAGTGGCCATTCTGGGGCTTGAATCTTGACATTGGGGCAGGAGGTGGGGTGGTCAGTGGCTGGCTGGACACGTGGGAAACATGTGAAAGCAAAAAAGGAACAGCCATGCTATGGGCTGGTTTGCATAGAGCCTGCACTGTTCTGTACTTCCCAGGCATTAAGTCATTTCCTCCTCATGACAACTGTATAATGATGGCACCAGAAAGGGAGCAGAGTCACTGAGCTGTTCAATGGCAAAGCTCAGACTTAAACCCTAGCAGCTGACTTCAGCCTGTGACTTAATAACCACCTAATCCCCCGCTCCTCAAGGGGTGAAAAAGGGGTTTGAAAGGAAGAAACCCAGTGGAATCAGGACAAGGGATACCTAAAGTTGGGGAAGAACCAGGCACCAGCTATACAGCCCGGCCCCCCATGCCTACCCTAGGAAGAGACCTAGCCTAATGTTTATCTGGAGACTCAAAAAAGGAATGTCAGAATCAAGAGCTTAGCAGTGCCCTGGAGCTGCTGAGAGCAGCGAGAACAGCTCTGGAAGGAACAGGATGCCCCAGCAGGCCGAGCCCCCCAGGAGTCCCAGACTCAGGTGGGAGACATCTACATCCCCAAAGCCACACTCCCTCAAGGCCTTTGGAGCTGTGGAAACCCCTGAGAGGCTGCCTGTCCCCCCACCTTGGTGCTGTGCTGCCAGGCCCAAAACAGCCAGACTGGTGCTCCTGCAGCCACTGCCCACAGGCCCCTCTCCCGCCTTCCTGGCCCCTTGCAGCCTCTTCTCCAGCCCTGGCCTGGAGCTCAGCCTGATTTCTCCAAAAGGCACTCTGAGCCTTTTGGGGTAGAGGGAGGATGCATGCACTCACAGAGTCCCTAGCAACAAGGGCTGGCTGGCCCCAGGCCTTCCCTGCACCTGTCTAGTCCGACCTCCTATGAGATCAGTCCTATTGACTTTTGCCCCGGGGAGATGCCCCTCAGAAACCTGTTCACTGTCCTCCAGTCAGAGCCAGGGTTCCCACTCTTGTTCAGTCATGCAGCCACTGGCAAAGGACAGAACTCACTTGCTGCCCCCCTCCTACTGCCTACTGTGCAGATGTGCCAAGGTGGGGCCTGTCCCAAGCTCTGGCCTTTGGCTCCTGTTCAATAAGAGATGAGCTCAGGCTCGGCGCCTGTGGCTCAAGCAGCTAAGGTGCCAGCCACATACACCTAAGGTGGCGGGTTCCAATCCAGCTCGGGCCACCAAACAACAATGGCAGCTACAACCAAAAAATGGCCGGGCATTGTGGCAGGCGCCTGTGGTCCCAGCTACTTGGGAGGTGGAGGCAGGAGACTTGCTTGAGCCTAGGAGTTGGAGGTTGCTGTGAGCTGTGATGCCACAGCACTCTACCCAGGGGACAGCTTGAGGCTCTGTCTCAAAAAAAAGAAAGGAAGGAAGAAAGAAAGAACGAACGAACAGCGGACACCTCAGAGGCCTGTCTGCAAAGGCCCACCTTCCCAGCCCCTCCTCACAACCTCCTTTCTGGCTCCTGCCCTGACCTGGCCATCCCGCAGCCTCTGCACCCTCCCGATTGCTCACGGTGGATACGTCCCTCCTAGGTTCGTTCCTTCGTCTCCTGAGAGTCAGGGACCAAAAATTCAAAATCCTAGCACTCACAGTGACCTGCTATGTGATCTCAACCACGTCCCTGAACCTCTCTGGTCTCCTACTCCTCACCTGAGCAAAAAGGAGCCATTCTAGAATGATCTGTGAGGGTTACACAAGTTCCAAAGCACTCCTGTCATGAGATCCCTTCTGCCCCACCCTCCCATGGGGCATTGGTCAGGCACTCAAAGGGAACAGTGCAGGTCAGAGGCAGGCTGAGATACCGCACTGGGACTGAGTCAGGAGAAAAGGCCAGAGTCATGGAAACTGCCCCAGGTACAAACTAGGGAGTGAGGCAGGAAAAGTGCTGGTAAAGCAGGGCACTTGCAGAGGACCAGCTGATGAGGGGCATGCTGGCACAGGGGTCCTGATGGGTCACACAGGGACCATTACTTATTCCTGAAGTCATCCACCACATCCTGCATGTTCTGCAGCTCCACCTCCAGGCGGCCCCCATCCACCTGCAGGGCCTCCAGCTGCCCCCGCAGGCCTGCGATCTGGGCCTCAAACACGCCAGGGAGGCGGCTGCCCTTGGCAGACTTCTGCTCCTGCAGCAGCGCCCACTTGGTCTCCAGAAGCTTGTTCTGCTGTTCCAGGAACCTCACCTGTTACAAGGGGCAAGGAGGAAGAAGCTCAGAGTGTGCCACCCACAGCAGGACTCAGGAAGGTCTTGAGCCACCCAGCAGTGCCCATGTGCCCACTGGCTGTGTCCCCTCTCCCCCTCAGACTCTGTGTCCAGTGTCTTCCAATGGCATCCAGAGAGCAGGTGCGCCTGGCTCACTGATGTGCTTGGGTCTTGGCAAACGTGCTCTAGGGTCTCCTCCCCCAGTCCCTCTCTGAAGGGCTGCCTCTTCCTGTTGCTGGATCCTGGGGCTGATGGGGTCTCCTCCTCCCCTTATGCTAGGGCCCCTTCTTGTTCTTCCTCAGTATCCTCTCTCTCCTTCCTTTGTCTCCAGCAAAACCTTGGGACAGGGCATCACAGTCAACCCAAGGGAAAATGAACATCTACCACAAGTCCAGCCCTGGGAATACCCTTAAGGAGGACCTAGAGTGACTGAGGGCGGGAGGCAGGAGAAGCCTCCTCAAATCCAGTGACTCAGGGCACCAAGACCCGGAGGCTGCGGACAGTAAGACATGCAGCTCAACATCAGGGAGGAGCCTGGGTCTTGAGCAACCTGGGGAGGCCTCAGCAGAATCTGAAGTACACACCTGGCTAAATGGCACAGGAAAGGACAACATGGGGACCAGTGGGTGACAAACTTGAGGAGGGGCCCTGGCTAGAGGGCCCCAGCAGGGCTAGCCCTTATTACTGGCATTGCCCCCACTCCTCCCAGACCCACTGATCAACTCTGTCCCATGTGTGGCAGAAGTAGACAGCTCCTGGCTGTCTAGCCCCTTCTCAGGCCCTACAGTGTCATTTCCTGTCCCCAACTGGGCTAAATCCAGGGCCGGTATAATCTCTCCTCCTATCACCAAAGAGAAGCTGAGGACCAGGCAGAAGGCGCTCCCTCCTTCCCGTCCTTTATGTGCAGCATCTGCTCCAAACATCTTCAGCATCTGAAGGCGCCAGTCCCCTCATCCTCACTCCACTCGGCTCCCTCTCAGGGAACAGGGCCCAGAGAGAGGAGAACTCCTGGAACTCCCAAGCCTGATACCAGTGACAAAACTGGCTTAAGAGCCCCAGCAGACTCACAGACACAGCCAGCTAGGGCAGCCCTGCAGAACCCCAGCACATTCCCAGAGGAAGGCAGGGCCCAGGGGGCAGCTTGCTGGAAGAGAGGGCTTGGAGACCCAGGGGGACAAAATAGCAATGGCAGTTAATGGGGAGGAGGAAGGCCTCAGAGGAGGTGAGGTCCCACGACGGAGTCCTGCCAGTCCTCCCAGCGCCTGGCCTGCTTGCAGGCTGGGTGGTTAGGGTGGCCAGTGTGACCTGGAGCAAGGCTCACACGACGTTCTGTCCGCCTCACCTTGTCGATGAAGGAGGCAAACTTGTCGTTTAGGGTCTTGATCTGCTCGCGCTCCTCCTGGCGCACCTGCTGGATGGAGGGGTCGATGTCCACCCTCAGCGGGGCCAGCAGGCTCTGATTGATGGTGATCTCGCGGATGCCGGCGCCCACCGGGCGCGCATAGGCAGAGCGCACTGCCACGCTCGGCCGCGAGGCGCACAGGCCATAGAGGCTGCTGCTGCCGAAGCCGCCCCGGCGCCCTGAGCTCAGGTGCACCTGGGCGCCGCGGCCCGGGAAGGCTGTGGAGCGAGAGCTGAAGTGGACGGACATCGTGGCTGGACCTACGGGCGGGCGAGGAGAGCGCGAACTCGCTGACCTCCGGGGGACCGGCGCCTTTTATCGACTGGGAGCGGGTGGCCAGACTCGCACAGGTAGGGGCGGGGCTGGCCTCGGGCCACCTTTCTCGGCCGCCACCGGCGCCTCCCGGCCGGGCTTCCGCCCTCTGCGCCGTCCACCTCGCCCATGCCCGAGCTTTTAACCCCGCTAAATGGCCTAAAATGGGCAGGAGCGCCATCCACCATTCACAGACAACCCCTATGCAGGCTGCTGCAGAGAACAGTAGGGGACAGCTGTCGGGAAGGCTTCCCGGAGGAGATCTGGGGAAAGGGTGACCGGGCGTACAGATGCCTAACGCGTGAGCAGAGAGACCAACCTGTAAGAGCCTGGGGGAAGGGGTGGACAGAAATGTTCCAGTCCGGGAATCTGCACCCTGACTTCCCCACCCCTGGGCTAAAAGCCAGAAAGGCATTCCCTGCACTCTCCCTCCCCCCAAGTCCAGCTCCGTGTTAGATTTGTTTTGTTTTGTTCTAGATAGGGTCTTTCTCTGTTGCCCAGGCTACAGTGCAGTGGCCTCCTCATACCTCCCAACAACCTCAGATTCCTGGCCTCAAGCAATCTTTTTGCCTCAGCCTCCCAAGTAGCTGGGACTACAGCTGAGCCCAGCTGATTTCTCTTTTGGGTAGAGATGGGGTCTTGCTATTTTGCCCAGTCTGGCCTCAAACAATTCTGCCAGCTCAACCTCCCATCCTCAGCTTAGTTCTTGAGTAGTCTGACCCCCACCATAGGCCTGGCCAACCTAGTATCCCTGGCTATGTCCCTCACACTTCATTTCAACACAGAACCCATGCTCAGTGGAGCATGACCCCACTTCTAGACCCTGTCCTCCCCACTTCAAAGCCCATTTGAAGCCTGGAGCCCCATGGGTCTGTAACACCTGCAATCCCTGCTTATATTCCTACCTACTTATTTTATTGGTCCCTGTGGAGGAAGGGGCACTTGTGTGTATTGGGGACACTTTGTGGATGCGTGTATACTTCTGTGTGTACACAGTGGCAGGCCTCTGGACTTCTCTGTGCCCCTGCTTCAGACATATGCACAAGCATGCATGCTTAACAAGCGCAAGTCTGGGTGCGTGTGGGTGTCTGGATACTCACTGCACACATTTGTATGCCCATCTCTGCACACGTGCTTCTACCTGCACTCAGACTCCCCACCCCCACCCCCCCAATTTCCAATTTAAAGGCCCTTTCCTGGGCTACAGTTGTGTTCTACCTTTCATAAGAAAGTATGAGTAAATATAAGTTGGTTTCATAGAAGTACTGAGTACATCGGATACTTTTTCCTCCATTCTTGAGATACTTTACTCAGGAGAATATGTTCCAGGTCCCTCCATGTAAACAAAAAAGAGGTAAAGTCTCCATCTTTTTAAAAAAACTATAGCCCAGGATGAAGGAGAGAAATAGAGTGGGAAGGGAGAGGAGAGGGGAGGTTTGATAGAAGAAGGGTAAACAGCAGGACCACACCTGTGGGGCATATTGCAAGGGTACAAGTCAAATCTATCAAGTGTAGAACGTAAATGTCTTAACACAAGTAAATGAGGCGAAAGCTACATTGATTAGTTTGATGTAAGCACGTCAAATTGTATAAAAAAATCAATATATGCATAAATGTATTCATGATCTATGTGTATATGACTTAATAAAAAAAAAAAAATAGGGCGGCGCCTGTGGCTCAAAGGAGTAGGGCACCGACCTCATATGCTGGAGGTGGCAGGTTCAAACCCAGCCTCGGCCAAAAACTGCAAAATAAATAAATAAAATAAAGGCCCTTTCCAGTTTAAAGGCCCCCAATTCTCATCATCTCTCTCACCTGAAGCCACCACCAAACAATTAAACAATTCCCAGCAGCTTCAAGCTGGTCAAGAGGGGGATAAGCACTGGGCCGGACCAGGGGATGCTGGACAGAGTCAGCGATGGGAGTACTGGCCTCTCTTTCTGGTAGCTCCAATTGCCGCATGCTCTGCCCTCTCCTGGCCCCTTTTTCCCAGACTGGGCTCTGTCTGCCTTTAGCCTACCTCCAGCCTCTCCGAATGAGCTGGCCAGGTTATCACTTCAGACCAGGCCCTTGGGGGAATTCTTGGTGAAGAAAGGTGGAGATGGAATGTCTTTCCTGGTTTGCCATTTCAGTTAAGGCACAGGACTTCCAATGAAGCTGAAGAAGGTGGCCCCTTCTCCGTGATCTGAGCAGGTAGAGGCCCATGAGCCCCCTTTCTTCCCTCCCCTTTCCACTGAATTTGGGACAGCTCAGGCCAGAGGGAGAAGAAGGCCCAAGGAGATCTTCAGTGGTGTCCTGTACGGAGCTTGGCTCGTGTGTGTGTGTGTGTGTGTGTGTGTGTGTGTGTAAAAGAGAGAGAGAGAGAGATTGATTTACCTTAAAACCAACCAAAACCAAGGTTGTAGCTTGAAGAACATACAATTCCCTGCAATATTTGCAGTCATGGGACTCCTGCTCCCCATTTCCCTAATGCCCAGACAGGCAGAAGAGCCCAGTTGTTTAATGTACACACCCAGACACTCCAACTTTCTTACCCCTCAGGGCTCATCCTCCACTCTTTTCTTTCCACTGCCTCCACTCTTCACCCTCCCCCCCACCCCTATTCTGTCACTGGCCCTGTCCCTCTCCTCACCTCAGCCACTGGTGGGATCTGTGCTCTGGAGCCACCCGGCCCAGGAGTTCCCATCTCCTTCTCCCCTAGAGCCTGGCTGAGAAATCTTTGGCAGGCCTGCTGCTGCCTTGGGACCCTGGATAAGTCACTACCTCTCTCTAGGCCACAGTTTCTTCACCAACAAGGAAATCCCCAGATTCCACGGGGAAAGTGAGCTAAGGGAGGACAATGCAAAGGAGTTAAAAGGTCTCTGGGCTTTTCAGCCTCAGGCCTCCTTAAGCCAACATTTCCCCATTCCAGGGCCTGCCCGACATCCACCCCTCAGCCCTTCCATCCCCTCCCTAAAGCATTCCTAGCAGCCCTGGCCAGTCTCCTCCTGCCTCTACACTCACAGGCCAGTGCTGGAAGCCCTGCTGTGCCAGGCTGTGCACACAAATATCCCCTGGAGAGCTTCCCAAGGCACCATGCATCAAACTCCTGGCCACAAGAGTTCACAGCCCTATAGTCTTCCCAATCTCACCTACCCAGACCTCTGCTGGCCTCACAGGGACCATCTTGCGAGATCCTAGTAGAATTTTGAGGCCAGTTAATCTCACAAAGCCTTTTCCCAGCGGTCATCCACAGAGCTCAAAGACAGGATCCCAGCTCTGGAGCTCTCTGTCACCCACACACTGCCAAGCACACATTCCTGGTCTTCCCACCACCTTCCTCACTTGTCCACTGCACCCTCTGGAACCTGGCTAAGAACAGCAGCCCCAGATCCTCAGCTTGGCCTGGCCCCACTAACCCTGCCCTGTCCCTGGCCCCTGCAGCCCTGCCAATGAACTTACTATTCCTCTCCCAGAGAGTTGGGGACACGTTCTTTTTGGCCCCCTGCTGCACTTTCAGAACGATGACTCATTGTTCATCCCCGAGAAACATGTCCTCTGATTCTCAAAGAAAAAGATTAATTTTTTTCATTATGTCAGAATACAAATGCTTATAATCATAATAAAAGCCACTTGACATGTCCTCATGGAATATAATACTTTTCTAAAAAGTCAGAAGATAAAGGACAAGGAAGCAACACGTGATAGCCACCAGGCTGCTTTCCTGATGATGTGAATCAATAGGAAAAGACAAACCACCCAACACAAAAGTGGGCAGCAGGCAGGGACAATATGAGCCAGTGCTCACATCATGCTTACCAGGCAGTGCCCAGGCTGTTCTAAGTTCTTGGCCTCTATTAAGCCATTTTGTTCCCACGATAATCCTACAAGGTAGGTATGTGTTATTATCCCCCTTCTTTTAAATCTCCCTTTTAAGAGAGGACACTGAGGTGCAAAGAATTTAAGCAAATTGCCTAAACTTACACAGCTAGCAGTTGGAACCAGTAGATTATTTACAGAAGAGAAAAGAAAGAATATCAATTAGCAAATGCGATTCTCACCCTCACTCAAATTAAGAAATATAACAGGTGTGGTAATGAAAACCCATTCTACCTGTCAAGCTATCAAAGACCGAAATGTTTGATAAACATTCTGTGCCAGTAGGTATGTGGGTAACAGAAAATTGGGGCCTTTGTTGGTAGAATTACTGATGGGCACATCCTCTTTGAAGGACAAGTTGGCAGAAGCTTTCAAAACACACTTGCTCTTAAATCAACAGATAGATAAGATAAATATACTAGTTTGACCAAGTAATTCCACTGCCAGGATCTTAAGGTATGGATATTCTCAACAAATGTACATACCTACCTGTGGTCTCTGCTGCCATTGGTGTGTATTTGTGAAAAATTGGAAGCATCATAAATGCTTGTCAATAGGGAAGTGATGAAATGCATTAAGCTACATACATCCAATGGAATGCTATTTGTTGAAAAGAATAAAATCCTTTACCTGCTGTTTGCCTGTTTAAGATTTATGTAGTGATCACAGAGATCCCTATAACTCTGAAAACCACACAGGCTCATGGTATCCATATGGCATCTACCTCCCATCCCGGTCCCTGCTGGCCCCACAGACACCTGCTAACCTCTCCCTGCATGCTCACCAGGGCACTGGCCCCCAGGTCTCCGTGCTCCTCTCCACCCTCTGACCACTATGCTCATGCTCTGACTCCTGGCCCTTCTGTCTCCACCTGGATGGACCTCCACCCCTGGTCAGCCTGAGCACTGACTTCTCTGCTCAAGCTCTAAACTGCAGAGCATCAGTGGAGGAAACCACATCCTCAAGATCAGGTGTCACCACCAAATGCGCAGTCCCCATTTCAGCTGCATCCTCTTTGCAAGTAGTGCAAGAAGTGCAAAGGCACCTCTCTCACTGCCTTCGGTCAGCAGGCCTCCTGTTTGCTACTGCTGAGTTTCTCCACTCTCTTCCCACCCCCCATTCTATATCCTCCCCGCTTATCCTCAATGAAGAATCAGTGTTCTTCTCTGAGATAATCAAATAATCCAGTAAAATTGAGTATATCTGGCAAAAACTTTTTCCTTCCTTCCCCCACCCACACTTGCTTCCCCTCCCTACCCTTCCTCCCTCTTTCCAAGTTCTAGAAACAGATTCTCCCTCCACCTGTGCCACAGACACCATCCTCTCCCACTTCCTTAGAGGTCTGTTCCATCAGTCCCCCTCCTTCTTAAAACTTCCATGGCCCTCCGTCTCCCTGGCAACCAAGCTTCCTGGCAAAGCCGTGTGCTTGTACTTTCCCAGTGCTAGGGGGAAGGGGCCAGTCAGATGTCAGGGGTGAACTTTCAGTGGGATGAGGAAGTGAGAACCGTAAGTGCAGAGAACAATTTCCAATGATGTTTAGCAGGAAGGAAAGGGAGATGGAAGTTACCTTGGATCGAAAGCAAGCTCAAGGACGAAATGATTTCAGGATGGAGGAGATAGGACCTCCTCAATGACGTGGGCTGGCAGGGAAGAAGACAGAGACATCTAAGATCTCTTAAATATGAGGAGAGAGAGAGATCCTAATTAATGGAGCAATGTCTGGAGAGTGGATTGGAAGTCCAGGTGGAGCCGGTTGTGGTTCCCCCGGGGAAATGCCTCCATGTTTATGGCAGGAGGAAGGAGCTGAAGATGGACAGAGACTTAGATATTCACACGTGGGCAAAGGAGTTCAGAGAAAGTTCCACAGGCTCTAAGAGAAAGGCTATTTTGGCTTCCAGGGGTGATATACATAACATTTTGTGGGTCTTCC